>CAUYLG010067405.1:0-40575 GCA_963573385.1 Cacajao melanocephalus
GTGCGTGGGTGTGTGTGTGTGTGGGATGGACCTAAGCCAGGAGGTGTAGTCCCCCGTGTGTGTGTGTGTGTGTGTGTGTGATGGAAATAAGCCAGGAGGTGTAGCCACCCGTGTGTGTGTGTGTGTGTGTGTGAGATGGTACTAAGGCAGTAGGTGTAGACACGTGTGTGTGTGTGTGTGTGTGTGTGTGTGTGATGGAAATAAGCCAGGAGGTGTAGACACCCGTGTGTGTGTGTGTGTGTGTGTGTGTGTGTGTGATGGAAATAAGCCAGGTGTAGACACCTGTGTGTGTGTGTGTGTGTGTGCGTGTGTGTGTGTGTGATGGAAATAAGCCAGGAGGTGTAGACACCCGTGTGTGTGTGTGTATGTGTGTGTGTGATGGAAATAAGCCAGAAGGTGTAGACACCCGTGTGTGTGTGTGTGTGTGTGTGTGTGTGTGTGTGTGATGGAAATAAGCCAGGAAGTGCAGAGATCCTTGGCCCCAGGGTCCAAAGGGAGTTCACGTTCAGCCCCAAAAGAGAAGCAGATGCCTTGGGAGAAACTGACTCCCGTGTCATCGCTGTGCCCCAGAGGGAGGTGACACTGAACTCATGCTGCTTGTGGCTCTGGCCAAAAAAAATGCCAAATCCCAAAAATGCAGGAACAAATGGGAAATATTTTCAGTGTGACAGTGTGTTGAGCAAAAAGACGTCTTTGTCTGTCTGGTGTGTGATCTCCTCAGATCTACGGAGGCAGGTACTTATCCCTGTCCTCCGTCGCTCCAGCTGAGCTTGTCTCTCGATGCAGCCCTCCTAGGACTTCCAGAAATGTTTCTCTGCCTCAGTTCTCACCGCCCTTTCTCAACAGGCCCCACCCCTTTTCCAGGGGAAGTGTCAAGCACCCTTTCATTCATCCTAGGCTGGTGGAAGTCCAACCGTGCCTGCCTTGAGGGGCTCCTCTCCTGGAAGGGGTGAGTTGGAATTTGGAGACCATCTCAAGATGTCCTCCGACTCCAGCCAACCTTCCTCGCTCTGAGCCTGCCCTCCAGCATACAGCATTTCCAGCTTCACGTTGTCCTATTCCAGACCCTTCCTCAGAGGTGAGGAGAGTGGCTCCCCCGGCAGGTAAGCGTTCCCTTGGTCAGGAGTCTCATTGGCTCCCGCCCTCAGCTTCCCAAACGTCAGGTTGTGCCGGAGAAGGTTCTCAACAATCTTGTAGCATCCTGTGCCTGGGTCCTGCAGCCCAGCCCCCTGCTCATGGGAAAAATTGCTGAACATCAGGAGCCGAAGTCACCGATAATACATCCACTTCCTTTTCTTCCCCGTAAGCCTAACTCTAAACTCCCTGCCCCTACCATATACACTTTCAGCTGCCACCGGAAGCTGGGGGCAGAGGTAGAGCTCCCATTCTGAACAGCCTTAGGGAGACAACTTCAGAACGTACCCACTTACAGGACTCGCCATAGACCAATTCCTTCATGCCAGCATCACACAGATCAAAATTGCCCTCTATACCAAACCACACCCAGAGTTGAAACACCTCTTGAGTTTGTAAAGCCATGAGGGTCTCCAAGGAAAAGAAAAAGAGCAAGATCAAGAACCCAGGGAGGCCTGTGGCTTGGTAACATAGAAAGCTCCTCACCCTCACCCTGAGCTGATCACATGAATGACCAGAGAGAGGCAGGGTAGCCTAGTGGTTAGGAACATAATTTTTTTTTTTTTTTTTTTGATTCAGGGAGACTTGGGTAGGAATTCCGGGTGTGCCTTTGGCTGTGTGATCGCAGGCAAGCTGCCCAATGTTTGTGTTCATTGTGAAGCAAGATTAATAACACCCTTATGAAATTATTTGAGAATTGATTGAAATTGTCTATGCAAAGCCCCCATTTTTGTGCTACTGCAGAGTCCACACTCTATAAGTTGTATCTGTCGTTGTTTGCCTGAACACAACCATGTCCCTCCCCAAGAGTCAGCTTGCAAACCCATCCCTTCGTCCCGTCCACACATCTCAAACAGGCTCAAGAAAGGGGATGGAATCTGTCCCCAGCTGAGGCAGCCCCTCCCAGGTGTCCACTTCACAGATTCTCCTCTCCAGCCTGGACACACAGAAGCAGCAAAGGCTCCCGGATCCCGCGCCACCCCCTACCTGAGGGCTGCCAAACAATCTGGGTGCTGGGGTTTGGGGGAAGAAGACTTGCCAGGTGGGGAAGTCGGGGGCCTGGCTCCTCGGCGGCTCCTCTCCCCCTCCGAGGACTCCTCCGTCCCCCTTTTTCTCATTCTCGGACTTCCCCTCTCCGGGTTGCTCTGGCAGCCGCATCGGGGGTCCAGGGCGATGTTCTCAGAGAGATTTAGGAGCACATCAAGGGAACGTCAGCGAAGGCACTGAGACTCTGCAAGGAGTTGACAGAAACTTACAGCCTGCACAGTGCTGGTCGATTATTTTTCTCAAAGCCGGCCGCCTAAATAATTCACACCCTCCCTTCCGTGTTTACACAGGACAATGGTAGAAACACAATCCTGGCACAAGAAATATAATTACAGTTGTGACAGATGTTTAGTTATTAATAAGGCCTCAATGTCACCAGAGGGTATTGCATAACCAGCCAATAATGGGCTTTTGGAGCCAATCTTCATATTTACAGGAACTTTTCCACTGGCGCTCCCATGGGCATTGCTGGAGTACGAGCAGTATGGCGAGAGCTACGGCCGCCAACGTGATTGCCGCTTGCAAGGAAGCAAAGCACCTCACCAGCATAATTTGTTTCCTTGCTGCTGACAGCAGGAAAGCCACAGAGACGCAGTGGCGGCTGAGCTGGAAATCACCATCTGACGTCGAAGGACCCTTGCCAGGCCTCCCAAGCTTGGTGATGCTGTCACAATCCCAGGGCAATGTCTCCCTAACTTCCTTAAAGCAAAGAGCACCCAAGATAGCATACTATCACCAGCTCCAGTGCGGACTTAAAGCCCACGCACCTGGTGTCTCTAGGTCCGCTTGATGTCACCAAGCGGCAAAATCCTCTTTCCAGCTCTCTCTCTCTCTCTTGCTGATATCCAGTTACCGCCTATGTGTCCCTTACAACTCAGTCAAGTGCCACCTGCTCTGAAAAGCTGTCCTTGACCTGGCCCTCTCCCTTGGTTGGGTTAAGGCACTCCTCATCCCTGCCTCCACAATCTTCTCCCCTCCTCTCTACATTGTGTGGAGAAAAACCCCAAGCAGGGAATAGTTCGGATGGGAACTGGTAGTTCAGATGTGGCAACAGTTTTGCCGTGTGGCATTCAGGCCCAGGCAGGGACAACCTTAAAATAACTGGTGCTCAATAAGCATGTACTGAACACACATTGAATCAATGTCAGTTCTGTTTGGTTCCATATTGAAGTTAAAACCAACAGCAATGAAGACACACAAAGACTCTCTGGAGATGTGAGGTTCAAAGAGTGTAACTTGAAGACATTGGTGACAAAACCACAACGCCCTGGCCACCATGCATCAGGTCCCCGTCTGAGAAAGCTGTGCCCATAAGCATGTCTGCACATTGCCGCGTGCAATGGCGTCTCATGGCAACACGCAGATGAGTCTCCATTTCCCACTGCTGGGCCCCTGAACGTCGCACCCTGGGAAGAGTCCCGCCTCCCTCTTTCTGCTCTCTCGATTCTGGTGAGAGGTGCAAGCCCATGCCAGGGAAATGGTCTCCTGTCAACGCCAGCTCTTAGAGATCAGGCTCAGAAAATAACGGTAGAAAGCATGAAGAAGCCTTGAAGAGCTGTATGTGGACTGTGGACATTATTGTAGACTATTGCTGTAAACGTGCTCACAGTAACCACTGAAAGTTAGCCTCACTCTGCTCCAGTGAAACACGCTCCGCCCAAAGCCCTGTGTGTAACTCATCTGCCACTGGGATAAATGAATGAAGGACAGACACATAAACCAAATGGATGCTTTGTCATTTCCACCTGGACCAGAAACCCCAGCGAGCCCTTAGCTCAGAGCTGGACCAGATGGTGTCTGGGTGCCCCTGACCTCTGAGGTCTCTGGTTCTCTGAAGGTTGTGGGATGGAGTTGAGCCCTCCATCCCACAGGAATGATGAAATAGGACAGGAAGGGTATTATGTCCTGTGATTGGGCTGAATCTGAAAGACACATTAAAGAGAGTGTCTCAAAGCAAGAAGCCATGTCTCACCAAACAGCACATGTGCAACGCACCCACACAGCAGCATTTGGCCTACACACACACACACACACACACACACACACACACACACACACACAAACAGCACTGGTCTTCAGATGTGTGCTCACAGACCAGCCTTGTATCACTCATAGCCTAGGGGTGATCTTAGACCCACCTAGCATGGCTGGGGAGGCCTCAGGAAACTTACAATTATGGCGGAAGGCAAACAGGAAACAGGCATGTCTTCACACTCCTGTTTCCTGAGACATATGCCCAGGAGCACTCGCCCCACACCCACACGGCTCCCACGCAACTTCACACAGCTGCACACTCTGTCCCCAGCAGCATGCACCCGTACACCACTCCCTTACACATGCCTGTGACTCACATATTCACACACACTACAACACCCACTTCCCCACACACACCACACACGCTGAAACTCTTGGAGACTTCTCTAGTTAGCTCGTTAAGTTAAACAGGAGAAACAAGTGTGTCATTACAGTAGAAATGCAAAAAAAAAATGACATTTTATTTTCAAATACGCTTTTAGTTGCCATGGCAGTCCCAGCACCATGAAAGCTGTGATTGGTGGTAAATGCACGTTTCAAAAGGCAGCAATTAGCTCCCCATGTGCAGAAACTTCTGTATATGTTGAGTCCCCTCTCCTGTCGGGTCCCTCCAGGCACCGTGGACATCAGAGCAGGGTACCCAGATGGGAACAGCCGGAGCTCTCTGCAAGGATGTTCCAGGCGGACAGTCGCCGGGCCTCTGAGCCCAATCCACTTAATGACTTGGAACCGGCCACAGCTCAACAGCCGCACAGCGCTGAAGGTGGCAGATCCCCGTAAGGAACAATCGCTCCTGCTGCTCTGCCGGCTTCTGGTGCCCTCACTGCAGCACTCAGGATGTGCCAGAGAAACACAGAACCAGGGGACCTGAAATGGAGCTGGCCCCTGTAGCCAGAGCCATCTCTCCAGAATTCCCCTCTCCCAGTCACAGCTGCCTGCTGGCATAACGGGGGAAGCTGAGCTGCCCTGCACAAGCAGGACTGACCACCCATGACCAATCAATGAAGCACCTCGTGTTGGCATCCGCATGGAAGACAGACCTGTATCTTTCCCCCATTTAACTGGAAGCTTCTTCAAGACAGGCGTCTCCTGAGTCCCCGTGGCCTAATGCATCTTGGGACCCAAGGTGCATTTCCTGATGAGCTTCCTTGTCCCCAAATTAACTGGTTACCTCATTTTCTGATGCGATTCTGAAGGGCGATTAATTTCCAGAATTTGTCCTCTAAAGTCCATTTGCTAATTGCCTTTGTAATCATCATCTGAAAGGTCAGCTGGGAGGAGCTGGATTTTTGAGCCCCAGTCTTGAAGTTACAGCTTTGGCTAATTCCTAGACCCACATGAGGGTCCTGGTCGGCTTTTGTTTTCTTCCTTTTTTTTTCTTTTCTTTTTCTTTTTTTTTTTTTTTTTTGAGACAGAGTCTCATTCTGTTGCCCAGGCTGGAGTGCAGTGGTGTGATCCCTGCTCACTCCAGCCTCCGCCTCCCTAGTTCAAGCCATTCTCCTGCCTCAGCCTCTAAGTAACTTGGATTACAGGTGCAAGCCAGGACACCTGGCTAATTTTTGTATATTTAGTAGGAACAGCTTTCACTGTGTTGGCCAGGCTGGTCTCAAACTTCTGACCTCAAGTGATCCGCCCGCCTCGGCCTCCTAAAGTGCTGGGATTGCAGCCCTTTGTCAGCTTTGCATTCCAGTAGGTGACCTACCCACTTCCTTTGCACTGAAAATATCTCTGGAACACGGGCCAGTCACTCTTTTAGGGAAAAGACCAGTAGGAGGCACTCTTATCCACCCAAAAAGTGATGCAGCCTTGGGTCTACCCTTTGAGTTCTCCATCACCTGCATCCCTTTTATCAACCCCTAGTATGCAGAGAATGGTGCAGTGATGTGCTTAAGAACATCACTAATCAAATTAGACCATACGGTTCAAATCCTGGCTCTGTCACTTAGGGGCTGTGTCACCTTGGGCAAGCTACTTAACCTCTCTGGGCTTCAGTTTCCTGATCTGCAAAATGGACCTGATAATAAAAACACCTACCTTTTAGAGCTATTGTGGCGTGTTAGGCACAGAGCAGGTGCTACATACTCTAGCTACCTGATGTGGTTTGGATCTGTGTCCCCACCCAAATCTCATGTCAAACTGTAATCCTCGGTGTTGGAGGTGGGGCCTGGTACGAGGTGACTGGATCACGGGGGCAGATTTTTCCCACTTTCATGCTGTCCTTGTGATAGAGTTCTCATAAGATCTGGTTGTTTAAAAGTGTGTGGTGCACACATTCTTGCTCATCAGTGGGTGTTGAACAATGAGAACACACGGACACAGGGAGGGGAACATCACATACCAGGGCCTGGGGGTGGGGGGGCTAGGGGAGGAACAGCAGGGGGTGGGGGGATTGGGGAAGAATAGTATTAGGATAAATACCAAATGTGGATGACGGAGCAATGGATGCAGCAAACCACCACCACGGCACGTGTATACCTATGTAACAAACCTGCACGATCTGCACATGTACCCCAGAACTTAAAGTATAATAAATAAATAAACAAAAAAATAAAGTGTGTGGTGCTTCCCTCCTTTCTCTTTTCCTCCCGCTCTGGTCATGTGTAGACATGCCTGTTTTCCTTTCACCTTCTACCATAATTGTAAGTTTCCTGAGGCCTCCCCCTCCATGCTTCCTGTATAGCCTGCAGAACTGTGGACCAATTAAGCCCCTTTTCTTTGTGAAGCACCCAGTCTCAAGGATCTCTTTATAGCAGTGCAGTAGCAGACTAATAAGCTATCATTCTCCATTTTTTCCCTTTCTGTACCAATAGATAGTGATGGAGCTCTTCCTCTGCTCAGAAGGACGCTGGACTGGGTACAGAGTGGGATGGAGGTGGGACGTGCAGAAGGTGAATCTACCACAGATGTAGCCTCATGGAGCTCAGAGTCAGGCTGGGAACTCAGACACAAACACACAGAACAGAGGAAGACTGTCCCTGCTCCTCCAATCTGAAGGATCAGCTTGTTCCTGAGGGTATCCAAGAAGAGAGACTTTGATTCTCCCCTTCTGTGGCACTAGGGATGCACACGTGCACCGTGTGGCATTTAGGCCCAGGCAGGGGCAACCTTAAAATAATTGGTGCTCAGTAAACATGTATTGAACACACATTTAATCAATGTTAGTTCCCTTTGGTTCCACACTGAAGTTAAAAACAAACCAACCACAGGCCCGGCATGGCGGCTCACACCTGTAATCCCAGCACTTTGGGAGGACGAGGCAGGTGGATCACCTGAGGTCAGGAGTTCAAGACCAGCCTGGCCAACATGGTAACCCTGTCTCTACTAAAAAAACAAAACAAAAATTAGCCAGGCGTGGTGGCTCACACCTGTAGTCGCAGCTACTCAGGAGGCTGAGGCACAAGACTCACTTGAACCCACAAGGCGGAGGCTGCAGTGAGCCAACATCATGCCAAAGACTCTCTAGAGATGTGACGCTCAGAGAGTGTAACTGGAAGACATTGGTGATGTTGGTGACAAAACCAGGCCTGGTCACCATAGATAATTTTTTGTATAAATTTATGGGATGAAAGCGCAATTTTGTTACATGCAAGGATTGCACAGTGGTCATGAAAATACACACAAATGACCACCAAACATATTCTTTTCTTTTTCTAGCCTCTAAATACACATCGTGAGCACACTCACCCAACCGCAGAGATCTCATAGAGAAGCTGCTGAAGGTGGCACTGTTGCCCAGGCTGGAGTGCAGTGGCGCAATCATAACTCACCACAGCCTCGACCTCCTGGGCTCAAGCAATCCTCCCACCTCCAGACCCCGGAGTAGCTGGGACTACAGGCGAGCACCATCACTCCTGGTGAATTTTTGTATTTTTTGGTAGAGATGCAGGTTGGTCTCAAACGCCTAGGCTCAAGCAATCTACTCACCTCAGCCTTCCAAAGTGCTGGGATTGCAGGTGTGAGCCACCGCACCTGGCCCCAAGTATACTCTTAAATGGATCTCTGTGCCGGCCTACGAGGAAGGGAGGTATAGGGATACAGTCTGAGTGGACTGGCCCCTCATCATTTCGGCCTCTGTGGCCTTCAGCAAGCAATCTGGTGCGTGGCTTACAAGCAGACTCAGTATGCCAAAGTCTTTCATGGATTTCATCCCTTTTGAAGTGTCTAAAATTCCAGTCACTGGGAGCAGGATTGAGCTGAAAATCTGATGTGTATGAATGGAGGGGATGAGCCTGCATTGTTCATGGGCATAAATAATTCACGAGGGTTAAATGACTTTATTTAGCCTCTGGGAGTCCCAGGGAACAGAGATTCCCAGACTATTACCCGAAGACCCAGTTCAAAGAATCACCGAGGAGCGCTCCCTCCGTTTTAACCACGTTGGGCATCAGGTTAGAGTCTTTTGCATCTCGTGGTCTGTGCTAGATTTTACAATAGTTGAGGGCCACGTTATAATCCTAATTTTTTCCCCTGTAATGCTTGATAATGGGTTTGCACGTGGTCCTTTCCTCTAAAACCCTGCAACTATGCACCACATTCAACCCACAAGTAAAATTTAGTTTTGTTATAACTGAATATGATTGTTGTTTGAAGTTATCTTTTGAACAAAATGTTACATGGTACGGGTCATGCCATATGGTGTGAAATGGGGTACAAGTTGCTGACAAGAGAGGTCGGGGCACAGTGTGAGCTCCAGCCTGCCCCACGGCTGAGCGCTGCATTTGCTGGAACATGGGAGCCTGGAGCTCTTCAGTATGTAAGAGAGGCTGTCAAATCTACTCAACTGCTTATGAGCAACGAAGTCTCACCATTGCGCTTGTGTCTACTAACTCTGCAGAGGTGACTGTTGACCAACGTTTTAAATATCTTAATGCTAAAAAGTATGTCTTCAAAAGCACACAAAAAAATCTAGAACTGGCTGGGCGTGGTGGCTCAATTCCTGTAATTCCAGCACTTTAAGAGGCCAAGGTGAGCAGATCACAAGATCAAGAGATCGAGACCATCCTGGCCAACACGGTGAAACCCCGTCTCTACTAAAAACACAAAAATTAGCTGGGCGTGGTGGTGTGCGCCTGTAGTCCCAGCTGCTCAGGAGGCTCAGGCAGCAGAATCGCTTTAACCAGGTAGGTGGAGCTTGCAGTGAGCCAAGGTCATGCCACTGCCAGTCTAGGATGTAGAAAATGTCCATGGAATTCCTTGAAAGATGCAAAAGCAAAATCCTTATATGTGATGTAAAAATGAAACCTGTTTTGCCCCATCTCTGTCTAAAACCTATTAGATATGATCATGAAAATAAAATATATACACAGGCAAAGCCAAATTCCAAGCCCACATCTGAAAACTGAAATTAGGTCCTCAAAAGCACATCTGTACAATTCTTCTTCAAGTGAGACTTCTCAGGAGCCCTAATGTCCCTTCATGTCCTGGCTTAGGATCACATAAGCAAAACATCCTCAACCCTAGCTCTTCAGAACAAAAGTAAAGACCTATGAATGGCTCACCACAATTAAATTAACATTGAAAATCATAATAAAATAGAAAACAATATACATTTCCTGAACATGAATACACACACCTCCATATCAGCTCACAAGCCATCACCCTACTTCTTACTTTCCAGGAAGTACCAGAGACTTTATTGCTAAAATCAGAAAAAATTCAAGGATGTTCACTCTCTCTGCTACTATTAACATTGCATTGTAGACATTAACCAAGATGATTAGACAAGCAATTAGAGGCATAAGATGGGAAAAGAAGAAATAAAATAAAGCAATTTTAAGGTGATATGGTTATATGTCTGGAAAATCCAAAAGAATCCATGAAAAAACTATTACAAATAATAGGTGAATTTAGTAAAGCATTAGAGTATAAGCTCAACATACAGAGCTTAAGAGGATGATGTATAGAAACAATATTGAGTTCGAAGGTAATGTATGAGCAGAGCCTATTTATAACAGCAAACATAAATAAATCAAAGAAATGGAAAAAGCAAAGCAATTTCTTAAAATAGAAAACAAACTAAAACATAAAACTGTATTTCAAGTTAATGGCTTAACTACAGGGAAAATCTTTTTTTTTTTTCGAGTTACTTTAAAACAAAATATTGTGACTGGGCTTTCCAAGTGAGACATGGTCTCAGGACAAAAAGAATCACAAAGAAATCATACATAAAAGATTCATGTAACAGCATTAGGAGCCAAGATTTTCCATGTTAGAGAAAAGAGCTGTAAATACAACAATTTTAAGGTTAGGTAAAAACTCTGAAATCTAGATTGAATAAGAATATCAGTGTGAACTACTCATGATTTATTTTTGACTTTAAAAAAAAATATGGACATGTCAGTTTTGTCACTGAAAAGATGTCAAGGTATAAAGCTCAGGCAGTGAGCACCCAAATTGTGGTCTCTAAATACCATTTTCAGCTGAGTAACTAGTTCCACTGGAGGAAATAGGAAAAGTCAGCTGGGACTTCCTGTCAGGCCTAAAAGTAAGTAAGCTTTCAGTGATGCCAAATGAGAGAGAAACCAACTTGAAGACACATCCAATGACCAAATATGGTACAACTCATTATCCTGAAAATTAACATGAACGTAATTGCTAAGGCCTCAAGTAATTACTCTTTTAAAAGTAGTAAGAAAAGAACCAAACAATTGCCCTCCCTTTTCCATACAGATTATATTACAGGGTAGCCAAACAGTTGACAAAGCAACTCTGTTTTAGAGAGGAATCGCAAACCAATAAAGAAAAGATCATAGATTAGAACACGACCATTTTGCCACCTCTAATGAAATAATAGACGGAGGAAATGATTATAAGACGTTGTTACAGCAGTTGTTCTCACAGTTCTCTATGCAGTGATGGGTCAGTATCCATTGCAAGGTAAGTGGCAAGGACGTTGTTACTAATAACAGTAACCCAATTTAGGTGAAAGTATGGGCTGGGTACGGTGGCTCACGCCTGTAATCCCAGCACTTTGGGAGACCGAGGCAGGTGGATCACCTGAGGTCAGGAGGTTCGAGACCAGCCTGACCAACATGGAGAAACTCCGTCTCTACTTAAAATACAAAAATTACCCAGGTGTGCTGGTGGACGCCAGTAATCCCAGCTACTCGGGAGGTTGAAGCAGGAGAATCACTTGAACTCAGGAGGTGGAGGTTGCAGTGAGCGGAGATCACGCATCACATCCAGCCTGGGGGACAAGAGACTCCATCTCAAAAAAAAAAAAAAAAAAAAAAAAAAAAAAAAAGGAAAGAAAAAGAAAGCTATGTTCTGAGTTTCCCACAGTGGTCTGCTAAGTTGCTGCAAATAGGCCACAGGAGTGCCAAGCTAGTGACCCAGCCCTCCTCAGCCCTCCCCAGCCCTCAGGGGCAACCACGCCATCTTGGCAGGGTCCCTCTGGTCACCAGCCGCCTCTCTCATTTCCTGGAGCATTTCAGAGACGTTATCACTTCCACTATGTGCCGTGACCTGAACACAGTTGGAAAATGCAGCGCTTTATGGGTTCTCAAGCATGTCAGGAACTTTGGTGGCCAAGAACAGTATCTTTGCATTTAACCGCACAGAACTCTGTCCTGAACCCGGGTGGGGGTCCTGGCCCCCTGCTCCCTGCCCCATGTTCTCTTCACTGGGGCGAGGCACTGTCCGCAGAGCACCCAGTCTACCAGCTGAGGCCACATGGGAGCTTGTCTCCAGACTATGAAAGTACTCGGATGGCTCCCAAGTGAGGACTCAGAGTGCTGACAACTGCATGGACCCCAACCTGGCCCAGCCAAGGCCCAGCTGTCACCTGCATGCAGCTGAGCCCACCATGCTCTTTAGCTTCTGTGCCCACTCGGGCAGCTGCCAGAGGAGCCGCCCCAGCCCTTGTCCCCTCACCCTGCCCCCACAGAACCTGCTTTGGGAAAAACAAACTGGAACAATAAAAATGCCCCACATTCCAAATCAAGCCCTTGTCAAAGTCCCTTGTCTCCAGCCCAGGAACTTCCTAGAAGCAGTCAAACCACAGGACAGAGAAGTACTGGTGGCCCAGCTGTCCCTGGAGAAGCCATCTCCCACCTCCAAAAGGAAGTGCCCAGACCATGGAGGCCACAGCCCCAGGCCTGGCTTTCCTGGTAGGACAGTATTTGGGGTCGCCCATCTGCCTCCTGGAGCAGCTGGTCCAGCTCTAAGAAGGTTCTCTGACGGCTGTGCTGGGTCACTCTAAGCCCACCTGGAGTAGACCAGTGGCTGGTGGCCACCTTCATACCTGGGCTCACCACAAGGATTTGCACTGATGGGCACTCTGGCAGAGATCACAGAGGCAGGTTCTGTTAAAGACACACACACACACACACACACACACACACTCTTACACGTATGCACACTTACACACTCATACATGCACACTGATGCTTGTGCACATCCACTCATACACACTCATACACACATATACACACACATACACATTCACACACACCACACGCTCACTCACACTCACTCATACACACACACATACACACACACCACACATACACATTCACACACCACACGCTCACACACTCATACACACACATATACACTCACACACCACACATACACATAAACATTCACACACACCACATGCTCACTCACACTTATGCACACACATACCACATGTACACACACATTCATACACTTACATCCACATACATTCACATACACTCATCCACACACATCCACATACACCCACATACACATTCATACATGCACACCACACATGCACAGTCTTACACACCTATATAAACTCAGATTCACATATCACACATGGACACACACACTTATGCATGCTCACACCACACACACAGAAGCACACACACACACAAATGCACACTCACATGCTCATACATGCATACATGCATGCACTCATATGCACACCACACTCCCACTCATACATATACACACACATGCACACACACTCATACACATACACTCACTACACTCAGTTATGCACACTCACACACAGCACATACACACACACTCATACATATAAACACACTACACATACACATGCTACACATACATACACACTCAGTTATGCACACTCACATGCACAGCACATATACACATGCACACACACTCATGCACATATACACACACTACACATACATATATACACTTACTACACATACACACATATACACTCAGTTATGCACACTCACATGCACAGCACATATACACATGCACACACACTCATACCCATATACACTCACACTCACTATGCATACACATGTACACTCACACTATGCATACACATGTACACTTTCACTACACATACACACACACAGTTATGCACACTCACATGCACAGCACATATACACGTGCACACTCATACCAATATACACTCACACTATGCATACACATACACTACACATACACACATATACACTCACAGTTATGCACACACACGCACAGCACATTTACACATGCACACATACTCATGCACATATACACTCACACTCACTACACATACACATAATACACTCACACTTATGCACACTCACATGCACATTCATATACACACACATGCACACATTCATACACATACAAACACACACCCTACACATACACGCACAGCACTTGCAAACACTACTTATGCACATTCACATGCATGGCACTTACACACAAACATGCACATACATCCACATACATCATGCACATGTATACACACACATGCACACACACATACTCTTACATACATATATACACACACACAGACACCACACACACCACTCTCACATACACACCCTCACATATACTCCCTCTTCCTTCTGTTTCCATGATGTCTGCTGTCTCCAAGGCTTTCTGGTTTTGAGTCCCCCGCTAAAATTAAAATGCTCCTGAGAGTAATTAATCTTTGGCAGCTAATACCTTAATTACCCACTAACATCATATTTACCATCACCCTCGCCAGGCAGGAGCAGTGAGGTATGAGGCGGATCCACTCGCTGGAGACAGACTGTAGGAAGACCCAGTATCCTGGAGCTTGGCAGGAGGCTCAGGAGTGCCACGACTGAGCCACAGGCCCATGGATCTCTTTGAGTCCTGGGGTCTGAATCCTTCATTCTCAGCACCCACTACAGTGCGGTGTCCTTACCCAGGGCTTAAAAGTATCCACTAACATGAAGAATGACCTACAAAAGAGACTGACCGAATCAACCGCTGGTGCGTCACTGGGCAGAGCGAGACGGAGAGGCTGAGCAGCTTCCAAGGGCCACACAGCTTCTCTTGCAGGCCAGAGGCCTTGATATGCTCATTGAGCACAGTTGGAGAGAGGTCCCAGCTGCGATGGGGAGGCTGAGGTTAATAAGACAACAAGCGTTTGAGAAGCATCACTGCTGTTTGGTGTCCTCACCTGCTGAGGGAGGACACGAGTGAGATGCCCCATGCAATGGGATCGGCACACCCTGACTACTCAGAAGGTTGTGGTCTTGGGCCACCGGCCCGCCAAAAACATCCTGCCTCCCCCACTCTGCCTTTCCATTTCAAATGGCACCAGCCAACAAAATCAGGATGCAGAAACCACAACCAGTTTGTGTGGATTCACCTGACCCAGGGTGGGAGGAAGTGAATTAGAACCAAAACCAAAGGTGACAAGGAAATCAATTGCACGTCTGCGGTGGCTTCCGACTGCTGTCCCAGCTGCCGAGGGCGCTCGCCACGTGGTTCTTGGTTACCAGCCAGCATGCTTTACCAGCACTGGTTCCTAAGTGACTATTTAATCATGCATTGTGTGTTTGAATGTATTCATTATATTTTAATATGATTATGTTCAATCCAGTAGACTGAAACTGATTTGTCCAGATGCATAATTATTTTCTAAATCCTTACACCTCTTGATGGCAGAGTTGGCAGAGACTTTGAGAAGGAAGAGGAGTCCATTAGCTCTTCACGTTCATTAGCCATGGTTGTGGGAGCCTCATTAGTGGGTTCGAGGTAATCTGCGCTGCCCTGGGCCTTAAACGCGATCACGGGGGTCTTGTATTTTCAGCCCCACGCAGGGAATCACTGGTTCTCTAAGTTTCACCTGGAGCTCCTCTTGCTGATGGGCTGTTTTTCCCTGTTCCTCTTTTTGTTTTTGTGTTTTAAGGACTTTTAACATTTCAACTTTAGATTCAGAAGATACATGTGCAGGTTGCTTAAACAGATGTATTGTGTGATGCTGAGGTTTGGGGTAAAAATATTCCCGTCACCCAGGTAGTGAGCATAGGTAGTGCATAACCAATAGGTAGTGTTTCAGCCTTTGCCCCCTCCCTCTCTTCCTGCTCTAGTAGCCCCCAGTGTCTGTTTTTCTCATCTTTATGTCCACGTGTACCCAATGTTTCTCTCCCACTTATAAGTGAGAACATGCGGTATTTGGTTTTCTGTTCCTGCATTAATCCACTTAGGATAATGGTCTCTAGCCGTATCTATGTTGTCGCAAAGGACATGATCTCATTCTTTTTTGTGGCTGTGTAGTATTCCAGGATGTGTATGGACCACATTTCCCACTGATGAGCACCTATGTTGATTCATCATCTTTGCTCTTATGATTAATGCTGCGATGAACATACAGGTGCAGGTGTCTTTCTGGTAGAACAAATTATTTTCCTTTGGGTTTGGGAAGGGGCTCTGCCCAGGTGACTGCCTCACTGCACCCTCCAAATGCCCTGTCCCAAGATTCCGTGGGTTACCAAAGAAGAAAGACCTGAAGAGTAGGTCTTTCTTCTTTGGTAACCCACGGAATCTTGGGACAGGGCATTTGGCCGCCATATTTTCCTCAGGATTCATGTGTGGACTGGCTCAGGTACTCCTCTAACACTGGGTTTCAGAGCCACTGGTCTGCCCTTCTTTGGCTCTGACTGCATGAATACAGATGTCCCAGAAACCTTTCCCCAGCTGGCCTTAGAGTCATCCTGATACAGAACAGCTGGGCTCCTCGCTAAACCCCACCCTCAAGCCTGGAACCTTGGCCCTAAGTGGAAACAGCTGGCCTAATTTTTCTTCCCAAATGATTGCCTTATTGGCCTGCCACGTGCCTAACCTATGCCCATAAAAAGGACACAGAGCAACACAGTGGCTGACCAGCAAGGAACATTCCTGAGATCAGATTCCTGTTGTTAAATATTATTTAATTTCAATAGTTTGTAGGGTACAGGTGGTTTTTGGTTATCTGGATGAGTTCTTTGGTGATTTTTGAGATTTAGTGCACCCGTCACACACCGAACCCAAGATGCTGTCTCTTATCCCTCACTCCACTCCCAGCCTCTCCCACCCCAAATCCCCACAGTCCATTAGATCACTCTGTATGTTTTTCCGCCCTCATAGCTTAGCTATGTGTGAAGTAACTCAGGAGTGGAAAACCAAAAGAATAATTCTTATTCCTCATCCTTCATGTAAATCCCCACCTGTTCCCAATTGTGTCTCTCTTGGTCAACCTTTCTGCTTTTAACATCTTCTCTTCTTGTCTTTATCTCTTACATGAACTCTCACGGTGTCATTTTGTCTTTATCTCATCAGATTCATCTTATTTCAGAGTATAAGATTTCATTTTGGCCCTTAAGCCTGTAATCCCAGCACTTTGGGAGGCCGAGGTGGGCAGATCACCTGAGGTCAGGTGTTCGAGACCAGCCTGGTCAACATGGTGAAACTCCATCTCTAACAAAAATACAAAAATTAGCCGGGCATGGTCCCAGCTACTCAGGGGCTGAGGCATAGGTTGCAGTGAGCCGAGATTGCGCCACTGCACTCCAGCCTGGGAAAGAGAGACTCTATATAAAAAAAAAATAAAGAAAGAAAGAAAAAAGATTTCATTTTATCTTATAATTTCATCTTATCAATTTTACCCAATCTTCATCTTTAATGGATGGAATTATTCAGAATTCGTTCTCATATTGTATTTTCCTTTAGTCTTTATTCTAATTTTTCTTTCAATTTCAGGTTTTAATTTTCCTACTTTCTACAATTCCTGTATCACTGGACAAATGTGCTTCTTTTATTTCCCTTCTTTCCTCTTTCCTTTTTAATTTTGCCTTTCTGAGTAGCACAGAAAGCCTAGACCCAGGGCAGGGACCAGCACAGAGGCAGGCAGGAGGTTTTCCTCCTTCACAGCTGTCCTTCAAGCTGTCTCCCCTCCAAATAGGCCTCCAGACCATCTAAGGCTGGCTTTCCAGATAACCTCACCCCCTAGGAGACCCGGAGATACCACCCCTGCGTCAGGGTAGCTGACCAGGCTGGTCTTAAACCCGTAACCTCAAGAGATCCTCTTGCCTCAACCTCCTGAGTAGCTTCCTTTTTTATTTTCTACCGTGATAAGTTGAGGCCCATTTTAGATGAATGGCAAGATTCACAGGACTCAGGCGGGTTTAAGGCTGGGCCCATCTCTGAGGTTTCTCTCCTGAGCCTGAGGACGCTATAGAGGGATACAATCCATCCACAAGCTCTAGGACTCGTTGGCACGATTTCCCCCGCGGGTATCCATGTTGCTAAATCCACCTAAGGACCTCAGACAGGGGTAGGGTTTTTTTGTTGTTTGTTTTGTTTGTTTGTTTTTGTTCTTGTTTTTGAGACAGAGTCTCAACAACTGCCCGGGCTGGAGTGCAATGGTACAATCTCAGCTCACTGCAACCTCCACCTCCCTGGTTCAAGTGAGTCTCCTGCCTCAGCCTCTCAAGTACCTAGGATTACAGGCGTGTGCCACCACACCCAGCTAATTTTTGGACTTTTAGTAGAGACGAGGTTTCACTATGTTGGCCAGGCTGATCTCGAACTCCTGCCCTCAAGTGATCCACCTGCCTCGGCCTCCCAAAGTGCTGGGATTACAGTCGTGAGCCACTGAGCCTGGCATCCTGCTCAGTTACTACCAGGGACCCTCCAGCCCCACGTGCCCATGGCTTAGGCCAGGATCCCAGTCGGTGCCACGCCTCGTTAGTCATGAGTTCCAGCACAGCTCCAGTCCATCCACAACTGTGTGAGGATCTTCCCAGCCTGATGGGTTGGCCATTCTTAATTATGGAAAGTAGTATACTTCATTGTTACTGTTGCAGCTAACATTGATTGACAGCTCCTTAATGCATTCTGTTGAGCAGGCAACAGGCCATCCTCTCATTACCATCTCATCTGAGTCTCACAGCCACCCTGTGAAGTAGGAGGTGTTTGCATTCCTGCTAAAAGATGACGTTAAGGGGGTTATAAAGCTTGCAGAATTTGAATTTGCAGATTCTTGAGATTGCAGATTTGAATCCAGACCTCTCTGCACACAGAGTCCCACGTCCGAGCTGCCACTCCGTCCATTAGGGAGATGGCTACCTGTTGGCTTCGGGAAAGAGATTCCAATAATCAAACCAAACTCCTCCTCATCCCAGGGTGCCCTCGGAGGAAGCCAAAGACAGAAGGAAGCACAGCTAAGAGGACGCAAAATGCCTCAGGGTGAAGGTGAGCTGCTGCCTTTGATTGGGAGCGTCTCTGATGAGGTGTGCTGGCACCCAGGCTTAGGCCATGAAACCAGGAGGGATTTCTGCCATTGTCTTCGGAAAGTGAAGAATGCATTGTCCAGACTTGAGTCCACTTACCCCAGGGACCGTGTGGATAAGCCTCACCTGGCTGAAGGACCAGAGTAAGGTGAGGGGCCAGGACCAGCCCAAGGCAGCTGGCCCATCTAATACTAATGCCGGCAGTGCTATACTGATATGGTGTGGCTCTTTGTCTCCACTCAAATCTCATCTTGAATTGTAGTCCCCAGGTGTTGAGGGAGAGACCTGGAAGGAGGTGACTGGATCATGGGGGCGGTTTCCCTATGCTGTTCTTACGATCGTGAGTGAGTTCTCACAAGTTCTGATGGTTTTATAAGTATTTGGAAGCTCCTCCTTTGTTCATTCTTCTTCCTGCTGCCATGTGAAGAAGGATGTGTTTGCTTCCCCTTCCGCCATGATTGTAAGTTTCCTGAGGCCTCCTCGGCTACGTGGAACTGTGAGTCCCTTAAATCGCTTTCCTTTATAAATTACAGAGCCTCGGGTATTCTCTTTAAACTAGTGTGAAAACGAGCTAATACATCTACTGTAGCTGAAACACTGTGAGCCTAAACTTCCCAGGCCAAGCACCGTGAGATGGACAGACAGGGCCAGGCGGGGCTGTTCTGCTGTGAGCACTAGGCTGTATTTATCCCCTGAGGGGTGGTCTCTTAGGAGGTACTTCTGTCAACCTCACTTGAGTCTTTGGTTCTGGGGACAGTGAGCAGCTA
Source organism: Cacajao melanocephalus (assembly GCA_963573385.1). Taxonomy (NCBI): domain Eukaryota; kingdom Metazoa; phylum Chordata; class Mammalia; order Primates; family Pitheciidae; genus Cacajao; species Cacajao melanocephalus. Next base: position 19,445 of record CAUYLG010067405.1, read on the forward strand.
TGGCCTGCACTGACCACCCGTGTTTGCTGCTCATACAGACTCAACGGTGTGTGGGGGTGCTCAGTGCCCATGGTGGGCCTGCCTGTGTGGTGGCGTCCTTACCCAAGCCCCTGTCTTCCCCCTCCCACACGAGCTTCCCATTTGCCTTCCTGCCTAACCTCTGCAGAATCAGAGCAATCTTTATTTTTAAAGAGATGCGGTCTCACTCGATCACCCAGGCTAGAGTGCAGTGGTGTGATCATGGCTCACTGCAGCCTCAACTCCCTGGGCTCAAGCGATCCTCCCACTTCCGCCTCCCAAGCAGCTGGGATGATAGGCACACATCACCACGCCTGGCTAATTTTCACAGATTATTTGTAGAGATGGGGCCTTGCCAGGCTGGTCTCAAACTCCTGACCTCAAGCCATTCTCCCACCTTGGCCTTCCAAAGTGCTGGGATGACAGGTGTGAGCCACCTCACCCGGCCACTACCCTGTCCTTTGAGAACTCAAAGAAGAAACCAAATTTTCCTTCGCTCAACTGGGGCCATTTCCCAATTGCTTCATCAGGCCTCCCAAGCAGCACAGAAGTGAGGTGAGGAGGATTTCCTGTTGCTCCACTCTGCGGAGTTAGAGGATGACGTTTACTCTGCAAGAGAGATGCTCTGTAGGCACCTTAGGACGGCAGGGACCCTGATTCCAATGTCCTGTTTTTTTCTTTAGAAACAGGGTTTTTCTCTGTCACTCCGCTGCTGTACCGTGGCACAGTCATCATTCCTGAGGAGCTGGGATTACAGGCGCATGCCACCACGCATGGCGATATTGTTGTTGGTATTACAGAGGCAGGGTCTTGAACTCCTGGCCTCAAGCAATCCTCTCACCTCAGCCTCCCAAAGTGCTGGGGTTACAGGCAGGAGCCACGGCGCTGGGCTGCAACATGATCTTTTGAATGAGCAAAACAGATCACATCCCTGTCTTGCTTAAAGTCCTCTCAGTGATAGACTGCTGCATATGGAATAAACAAAAGCCCAGTGACTGCCGCATGGTCCAGCTGCTGCCTGCATCTCTGCCTTCCTTCCCTCTGGTTCCCACTGCCTAAGCCCTGCCTCTCCAGCAACCTCACTCCTTCTTGCCTGACCGTTTCTACAAGTGATATTCCCTCTGGGGTGCTCCTGCCACTCCACGCACATGTGGCTTCCCCAGGTCATCCCAGCCTCAGCTCAGTGTCCCTTCTGTACTCATCTGAAGTGACCCTCCGCAGACACACTCCAGACACTCCCTGCCATGCTGCGTCTTATCCTCGCATTGATCACCATGGGGAACGACCGTATCTGTTTGCTCACTTACTCGCTAAGTTTTCGAGTTCTTCCCATAACCACAGAGTAGCTCATATTAGACCAGCTCTCATACAAACAATAATCGCAAAGTCTGCACAATATACAAAAGACCATGCTCGGAAGGCACCGGAAAGTGGCCCAAAGCAGGAAGAAACTGAGAAGGAGGCGATTTTTGGAAGCGGGAAAGGCACAGGTTGATTTTTAGTTTTGTTTTTATTTTGTTTTATTTTATAGAGACACAGTCTCACTCTGTGGTCCAGGCGGGAGTGCAGTGGCGTGATCTTAGCTCACTGTGGCCTCAACCTCCTGGGCTCAAGTGATCCTCCTGCCTCAGCCTCCCAAGTAGCTGGGACTACAGGCACCCGCCACCACGTCCAGCTAATTTTTGTATTTTTTGTAGAGACAGGATTTCACCATGTTGCCCAGGCTGGTCTCAAACTCTGGGATTCAAGTGATCTGCCCGCACTGGCTTCCCAAAGTGCTGGAATTACAAGTGTAAGCCACTGCTCCCTGCCCAAATGTTTGGTTTTTATTGCTTTTACCTGAAGGCAGTCCCCAATCAGCACTACTGCTGGTGTGAGGCCAGAAACCTGAAGTGTTACTGTGGAGAAATCAGAAAAGACTCTTCAGAATGACACCAGCAGCTAGAAAGCCAGAAGGTACGGCCAGGCATGGTGGCTCATTCCTGTAATCCCAGCACTTTGGGAGGCCAAGGCAGGCAGATTGCTTGAGTCCGGGAGTACAAGTCCAGCCTGGCCAACATCCGAAACTCCATCCCTTAAAAAGAAAAGAAAAGAAAAGAAAAATGCTAGAGGGGCCTATCAGAAAAGAGAGAATCATAGTAGGGGAAACCCAAACTTTGAAAGTGGCTCTATCAAACCTCTGGTTGACCCCCTAACTACACATACACAAAGAGCAGATTCCAAGCAGCCCAGCTCAGCCTAAGAGAACCAAATAGACATTTGAGCTGCTGTCCAGCCGGGCTAACTTCCTACTGAAACAAAAACTGACAAAGAAATCAATATTCTTCAGATGTGCCCAACAGAACCCAGAGTCTGCCCAACAGATTGTTCACAAAGTCCAGGGTAGAATGCAAAATTATTAGACACTCACATAAACAGGAAAACAGAATCCATCTTCAAGAGGAAAGTCAATCAATGGACACCAACCTCAAGTGGATTCAAATACTGACATTAGCTCAAGGTCCTAAAAGAAAATATTCGCTAAGTTTCCATGATTTATTTTTCACCCCTAGACTATGAGTCCCGTCAGAGCAGGAACCTTTTTGATTTTGTTCCTTGCAATATCTCCAGCACCTAGAATAGCAAATGGCTCGTAGAAAATATGCCCCCTAAATGAACGTGGGTAATGTGGGATTTTCCCCTCATTTTCTACCGTTAGGATTTGAGGCCCTCCTTGATGAAGTGAATGAGGACAGAGAACAAAATCATTACCATTCTCTTCTCAACAGAGGGCATGGTTTCATGGTCATGAACTAGTAGTAGCTGTTATAGACATGTGACTTTGATCTCAGATTACTGCCAAAAAGAAAGCAAGTAGAATAGCTATTCTGAAACTCAGCGGTCATCATTTTTCCAAAAAAACCTCACGTTCTTCATGATTTAACTGCCTTAGAGTTTCTCTATATATAATGTATATTACACAAATATATATAATTATTATATGTAAATATACATGTATATATATGTGTGTATATATATATATATTTGAGATGGAGTTTCGCTCTGTTGCTCAGGGTGTAGTGCAGTGGTGTGATCTCAGCTCACTGCAATCTCCGTCCCCCGCCAGGTTCAAGCGATCCTCCTGCCTCAGCCTCCGGAGTAGCTGGGATTACAGGCACTTGCCACCACACCCAGCTAATTTTTTGTCTTTTTAATAGAGACAAGGTTCCACCTTGTTGGCCAGGCTGGTCTCAAACTCCTGATCTCAGGTGATTTGCCCACCTCGGCCTCCCAAAGTGCTGGGATTACAAGTGTGAGCCACCACCCCACTTGTAATTATATATTTTAATAAATATATGTAATTATTATAGATTTATATATAATTAGAGATGTATAGATAATGTATATTTATACATAATTATATATTTATTGATTATATATTTACACATAGTAATTATAAATTTATAGATAATATATTTATCTATAATTATGTTTTTATCTATAATAATTATACATATTTTTAACAGATGCAATAATCATATATATATATATATGTAAATTCTAGGACCTAGGTATTTAATTTGTGGTCAATTTATAACAGGATACACCAGGAAATTATGATGTTTAAGATTAAACATAATAAAATTTTATAGGGAGGTTAATTACTGAGGTGGCTGTTTAGGTCACCTGCTTTGTTTTCTGGATAAACGTTTCCTGCCATGGTCAGCGCTTGGGATGTTGCTACCCTTTGCCTGGACTTCACATGGAACCTTAAATATTCCCCTCCAGGGGCTCCTCCGCCTGCCCTCACACAGGAGAATGTCAACCTTTAACCACCTGCGGGCGCACGCACTGACCAATCAAAATGGAGGTGAGCCGAGCACCAACCAATCAGAAGCGACGCCAGCTCTAACGACCCGCTCTGGCTGTCCCTGCGTCCCACATGGCATCGTATTCCGGAAAGTGTCCTGGTCACCTGTTCCCTGTTCCTAAGAGGATTTCAGTGCCACCTCCAGCTCTACCAACTGTTAGAGCATATGGGGTTGCACTCAACCAGCAGCCCAGGGCAATGGCCCTCCAAGTTTTTGTCTAGGAGAATTATCTCAAAATTCCTCACCCAGTGCTCACAGTGTTGGAAAAATAACTACCCCGGGACTGAAGCCAAGCTAGTTTTCTCTTTTTTTTTCTTTTTCTTTTGTGTGTGTGTGTGAGATGGAGTCTCACTCTATCGCCCAGGCTGGAGTGCAGTGGCTCAATCTCAGCTCACTGCAACCTCCACCTCCCAGGTTCAAGAGATTCTCCTGCCTCAGCCTCCCGAGTAGCTGGGATTACAAGCCTATGCCACCAACCACACCCGGCTAATTTTTGTATTTTCAGTAAAGATGAGGTTTCATCACATTGGCCAGGCTGGTCTCAAACTCCTGACCTCAAATGATCCACCAGCCTCAGCCTCCCAAAGTGCTGGGATTACAGGCATAAGCCACAGAGACTGGCACCAATCTATTTTTCTTAACCACCAATAAAGCTCTTATTAGCAGTGGGGGGCCATTTTCTTCAGGTAAAAAAGTATGAGGAACCCAAGTATGAAAATGACAAAAAACTGAGGGTTCAGGTGAAACAGAGCCCTCCTAATCTCTGCACCCCATCCTTTGCCATTCCCCCAGCACACATGCACACACGTGTACACCCACATGTGCACACGCACACACAACACTGCAGCAGCCTGTGTCGCCACTCCATTGAAACACTTGTCATGGCGAATGACTTGGAGGGAAGGCAGCCCACCATAGGTCATCTACACTCTAAGTCAGATTCAATCAGGTGCAGTGGCTCATGCCTAGAACCCCAGCACTTTGGGAGGCCAAGGCTGGAAGATCATTTGAGGCCAGGTGTTAGAGACCAGCCTGGGTAACATAATGAGAGAGACCTCGTCTCTACAGAATATTTAAAATTAGCAAGCGTAGTCGTGCATGCCTGTAGTCCCAGCTACTGTGTAGACTGAAGTCAGAGGATCTTTGGAGTCTAAGAGTTCAAGGCTGTAGGAAGCCATTGCAATACTCCAGCCAGGACAAGAGACTGAGACCTTGTCTCCAAAAAAAAAAAAAATTAAGTCAGACTATCAGACAATGTTTTGGGACAGCTCTACCTCCCTAACCATCTCCCAACCTTGAGGAATATTAAGAGGAGGTAGCCAGTCCTATTAAAGTCCTTGCCAGAATATACAGTGAGACTGTTCAGGACACTTATTACATTATACCATATCCCTTTGAGGACTGATATGGTTTGGCTGTGTCCCCACCCAAATCCCATACTGAATTGCAGCTCCCCAAATCCTCCTGTGTCATGGGAGGGACCCAGTGGGAGGTAACTGAAGTGCTGCTCTGGTGACAGTAAGTCTGACGAGCTCTGATGGTTTATAAACGGCAGTTCCTGCACTAAGTCTGATGAGCTCTGATGGTTTATAAAGGGCAGTTCCTGCACACACACTCTTGCCTGCCACCATGTAAGATGTGCCTTTGCTCCTCCTTCGTCATAATTGTGAAGCCTCCCCAGCCATGGGGAACGGTGAGTCCATTAAACCTCTTTTTCTTTATAAATCACCCAGCCTTGGGTATGTCTTTATGAGCAGCATGAAACAGACAAATATAAGGACCCATGGCCAGTATTTCCCTCTGCCTCCAGGAACAGAAACGGCCATGCCTCTCCTCAGCAGCTGGCTTGCTTTCATCACACAGATGCCAGGTCTGTAACAAGGGACCGCTTCCCTCTCTGTGTTGGCTGAAAGAAAGCTCAGGGCCACCCCAGACGTTTGCCTCCAGTAAATGCGCAGGGTCTGATGTCATGGATTCTGTGTCCTAACCTCATTCCTGGCTCCATCCTTGCCTTTCCGGCCTGGTTCCCCCTTTGTCTTGTTTTCTTTGTCTATTTATTTTTCATTTAATTACGTCCTGCAATTGGACAGTCATCTCTGCAAATCGCCCTGCATCCTCTCTGGAAGAGGTGGAGAATATATAAATGGATCCTAAATGTTGGGTTTCTGCAGTGCACCAGGGCTCTCTGAAGTTGGCTACTTTATGACATGCTTCAGCAAGCACCAGCTCTCACATCAGCAATTTCACTGTCTTTTAAAACTAGGAAATCACTCTGCCTGGGCAAAGAGACGGTGCTGGTAAACTGACTCGATTTTGCTGCGTTAGGTATTCATATAATCGCGTTATCTTCTGGATACCACATCAAGGGGAGGCGGGAAAAGAACAAGGCCACAGCTCTGTTTGGATCCAAACACGTGTTACTCTTTCTACACACCCCACGGACTATCTTCAGGCTCAAGGGCAGAAAAGGGAAGACTCAGGGTGTTGGACAATCTCATTGGAGCTTAGATGTCTTAAACTTCTGCTGGTATAATTCCGTTTTCCTCCGAATCAGTGACTACAAGAGGGAAGGGAACATGCTCCTAGCAGCAGTCTTTGAGATACTGATCACCCTCCAGCAGCCCCCTGACCAGGTAGCAGCCTGACGTGTCCCAGGGCCAGAAAAATAGATTAACTGCCATCCACACAAGAGCAACACATCCACAAGACAGCAGGAATTCCACCAAGGGGCCTCCTCCCAACTCTTAGCATATATCACCTGTGCTATATAAACAGGAACGAAATAGAAACAGACTAGAAGAAAACCTCTCTCACAGGGGAATAAAAAACCCAAGAGTCTCCCACACTGCCCTTGAGGCTTTCAGTTCACCATGGACCCCACAGATTATGCCAAGGCTGGGAGCCCCCCAAGATCAGGAAACAATGCCCTGCCACTCCACCCTGGGTGCTTGTAGCTGGTAAGTGGAAATCCATGGAAACCCCAAGAAAAACACCGGAGCACAGTGTCAGAGACTCCAGAAAACTCTCAGCCTTGGCATTTGGGAAGTATTCTGAGCTCTGCTTCCCTGCTTCTTCTCAAGCAGAAGCATCTCAGGCTTCAGATCGATTGACAACCTAGCTGGGTCTCGGGGTGGCAAGGATCCAGGGCTAGAAAACCAATGCAGATGCTGCCATCAGCTGAAAGGTAGGCCTTATGGGATCTGATTCCAAATGAAATGTACCTTGGAGACGGGACACAGGGGGTCACACCTGCAATCCCAGAGCTTTGGGAGGCCAATGTCGCCTTAGGCCAGGAATCCCAGACCAGCCTGGGTAACATAAAAAGGCCCCATTTCTCCAAAAATAATAATAATAATAATTAGCCAGGCATGGTGGTGCACACACCTATAGTCTCAGCTACTTGGGAAGCTGAGGAAGAGAATTAATTGAGCCCAGGAGTTCAAAGCTGCAGTGAGCTATGATCATGCCACTGCACTCCAGCCTGGGTGACAGAGTGAGACGCTGTTCCTGAAACAAACAAACAAAAAAAAAAACTGCACATTGGATTGCACAAATCACTTCCTGTTTTCCCGTCCAGTCTCTGCTTTCCCCCTCATCCCCAAATCAAGGACGAGTGCTTAATGCTAACAAATAGGGCTGGGCACAGTGGCTCATGCCTGTAATCCCAACACTTTGGAAGCCCAAGGTGGGCGGATCACGAGGTCAGGTGTTTGATACCAGCCTGACCAATATGGTGAAACACTGTCTCTACTAAAAATACAAAAATTAGCCTGATGTGGTGGCGGGCACCTGAAATCCCAGCTACTTGGGAGGCCGAGGTGGGGGGAATCGCTTGAACCTGGGAGGCGGAGGTTGCAGTGAGCCAAGATTATGCCACTGCACTCCAGCCTGGGCAACAAAGCAAGACTCCATCTCAAAAAAAAAAAAAAAGGAAAATAACATTTCTTTTTTTTTAGGATAAAAATAATTTACAGGCTGAGCATTGGTGGCTCACACCTGTAATCCCAACACTTTGGGAGGCTGACGCAGGCAGATCACGAGATCAGAAGATCAGACCAGCCTGGCAAACATGGCGAAACCCCATCTCTACTAAAAATACAAAAAATTAGCTGGGTGAGGTGGAGGTTGTGGTGTGCAGAGATCGCATCATTGCACTCCAGCCTAGGGGATATTGCAAGGCTCCGTCTCAAAAACAATTTTTTTTTTACAAAGAATGGTAGAATTAGTTACCGGAGAGATCTTTCCAGGAGGAGAGGCAGTAAGGTGAGCTTCCTTAGCTATAAGACCACGGAGGGCTCTTTCATCCTAAGGGGTGAGGACTAAAAGCATCACTCATTCTGAAACCGCGTCGTCCTCCACCTCCCCACAGAGCAGAACAGCAGGAAAACCTTTCTTCCTGCATTTCTGCACTTCATGGGAGGCCCAGACAGTCAACAACCAGCTCGTTGCTGATAAGGCAATCAGGAAGTGGCCCTCGTTGAGCTAAGGAAAATTTGGCTTCTTTGGGTTTTAAAAAGTCAGGGTAGGGGCCACACATGGTGGCTCGCACCTGTGATTGGGAGGATTACTTGAGGCTAGGGGTTTGAGACCAGCCTGAGCAACATAGCAAGACCATGCCACTACAAAAAAAAGGGTTTTGGTTTTTTTTAATTAGCTGGATGTAGTGGCACGTGCCTGCAGTCCTGGCTATTCAGAGAGTTGGTGGAAGGATCATTTGAGCTCAGGAATTCAAGGCTGCAGTGAGCCATGATTGTACCATTGCACTCCAGCCTGGGCATCAGAGCCAGATCCAGTCTCTAAGGGAAAAAAAGAGAAGAAATAGGATATACCCAAAGAATTATAGATTGTTCTGTTATAAAGACACATGCACATGAATGTTCATTGCGGCACTGTTTACAACAGCAAAAACCTGGAACCAACCCAAATGTCCATCATCGATAGACTGGATAAAGAAAATGTGGCACATATACACCATGGAATACTATGCAGCCATAAAAAACAATGAGTTCATGTCCTTCACAGGGACATGGATGAATCTGGAAACCATCATTCTCAGCAAACTGACACAAGAACAGAAAACCAAACACTGTATGTTCTCACTCATAGGCAGGTGCTGAACAATGAGAACACATGGGCACAGGGACGGGAGCATCACACACTGCGGTCAGTTGGCAGGGGGTAGGGGAGGGATAATGAGGGGAGAAATACCAGATATAGGTGATGGGGGAATGAAGGCAGCAAACCACCTTGCCATGTGTGTACCTATGCCACAATCCTGCCAGATCTGCACATGTACCCCAGCACCTAAAGCACAATTAAAAAAAAAAAAGAAATAGGAAACAGGCCAGCAGAGACAACAGATGAGAATGTGGTGGCAGTCCATCTCAGCAGCTTTCCTGGGCTTGAACGTTTCGTCCCCAGGCCAGCTAGGGTGAGTAACTGTGCCTCCGAAGTGTAAACACTGGAGAGATGCAGGGCCCCATTCATCCGTGCCTCCCCTGGCCTCGGGGGCCTCCTGGGAGTGGACAGATGGGTTTTCTTCCCCTGGGACCACAATTTGCAGCCCTGGAGGGCCTCAAGCAGCACGGGAGAGAGGCAGCAGCCAAGGCGGACAGGCCCGCAGCGCTCGGTGAATTTGTGAACGTGCTGTCCCATTTAGAACTCTCTGGAGAATTCCAGGAGCCAGCCCTCAGCCACCGTTTGACAGAGCCACTTTTCATCTTCCCTGGCTTTGGCACAAGCAAATGCACACAGGTGAAAATCAGTTAATAACTATGCACATTTTCTAATAAATTTTAACAATTTAAGACTGCGGTACAGCTTTATTACAGTTTTTATTTCATGACACTAATTCAGCGCATAATAACCTGCCAGACACACAGAATTCACTTGACATATGCTCTGAGTGCCAAGATAATGGAATAAGCTCAAGAGGAGTCTTGGGTCTCACCCAGCTGGACGCTTCCCGTTCCCCTGGGGAGTGGCGAAGGGGTGCTGGCCTGAGTGGCTGCAAGGGAAACGTGAGCTATGACGTGCTCCCCAGCCTGGGCTGCATGGCCAGCTTCCCTGTGATTTGCTTTCCATGGAAGGCAGAAAGACGTGAAAGCACAGACCATGCTGCATTTAATGACTGCCTGGTTCCTGGGATGAGTCCCAGAGCTCAGGCTGCTACACTGCTGATAGGGTTTGGCTGTGTCCCCACCCAAGTCTCATCTTGAATTGTAGCTCCCATAATCCCCATGTGTCATGGGAGGGACCCAGTAGGAGGTCACTCAATCATGGGGGTGGTTCCCCCCATCCTGTTCTCATGATAGTGACTAAGTCCCACGAGCTCTGATGGTTTTACAAGGGGGAGTTTCCCCGCACAAATCCTCTCGTCTGCTGCCACGTAGGACATGCCTTGTGCCTGTCAGCTTCTGCCATGATTGCGAGGCCTCCCCAGCCACGTGGAACTGTAAGAAGCCCATTACATGCCTTTTTCTTTATAACTTACCCAGTCTCAGGTATGTCTTTATCAGCAGCATGAGAACAGACTAATACAACTGCATTCCTTAAGCCTGTTGGTGACTAGGAGGTGAGATGGTGCTGATCTTGTTGGGCCTGGCAGCTGGCCACCCACACCTCATTCAGGCCTGACCCAAGGGAAACAAGATCAGGTCAAAAAAGAAGATGTTTGCTCCTAGGGGCCCCAGTCTAGCCTTTCTGCCTCCCTCCCTGCCTGCTCTGGGCACACCCCCTCTTGAATAATGTTCTCCAAGTGTGGCACTCAGACAAGCAGCCACAGCGTCACCTGGGAAAGCTATTGAACCTGCAAATTCTTAGCCTCTTCCCAGCCCTACTGAACCAGAAATTCAGAAGGGGTGGGGCCCAAGAAATCTGGGTCTTGACTAAACCTCTAGATGAGCCTGGGCAACATAGCGAGGCCTCGTCTCTACAGAAAATAAAATATTAGCCAAGCGTGGTGGCACACGTCTGTGGTCCCAGCTGCTTGGGAGGCTGAGCGGGGAGGACTGCTAGATGATTTTGGTGCATGCTGAAATTTTAGAAACACTCAACTTTTAGAGATTCGGAGGGAGAGTTTTGAAAATGCCTGCAAGAACAGAGTTCTGGAAATACAGTCAAGTAGTCTGGCGATCTGGGGTTCAGCTCTGCTGTTCTCTCTACCTTTCCAGGAAATCGTGGGCCTCAGTTTTTTCATTTGGAAAATAAAAACACAGGCTGGACACTCACTAGGGCCCCTGGCGGTCCTGACATTCTGGCACTAATGGCTGAAATAAAGTTGACAGATGACAGACAGTGCCTCTTTCTCTAAAGAGGCCTGAGTGGGTCAATCCTAGGAGATCCTAAGCGGTGTGGGGTTGCTAAGGGCTGTCTCAGCTTCAAAACCAAGGAGAGCAATGGCAAGAAGGGTCTGTCACCAGCACACACACACACACACATACACACACACACACACACACACACACAGAGGCACACACACAAATTTATCCAGGTTTTTGCTTGCTTTAACTATCTTTTCTCTCCTCTTTATCTTCTGCCTGTCTTTCTTCCTTTCTTTCCTTCCTTCTTTCCTCCCTTCCTCCCTTTTCTTTTTCTTCTTTCCTTCCTTCCTCCCTCCCTTCCTTCTTTTCCTTCTTTCTTTACTTCCTTCTTTCCCTCCTTCCTCCCTCCCTGTCTTCCTCCCTCCCTCTCTTCCTTCCTTCCTTCATTCCGTTCTTCTTTCTTCCCTTCTTTCCTCCCTTTCTTTCTTCCCTTCCTCCTTCCCTTTCTTCCTCCCTCCTTCTCCTTCCTCCTCCTTCTTTTTCTTTCTTTCTTTCCTTATTCCTTTCTTTCTCCCTTTCTTTCTTTCTGTCTCTTTTTGAGACAGAGTCCCATTCTGCTGCCCAGGTTGGAGTGCAGTGGTGCAATCACGGCTCCCTGCAGCCTTGACTTCCTGAGCTCCAGTGACCCTCCCACCTCAGCCTCCCAAGCAAGTGGTTCTATAGGTGTGCACCACCATACCCAACTAATTGGTTTTTCTTTTTATTTTTTGTAGAGATGAGGTCTTGCTATGTTGCCAGGCTGGTCAGAACCCCTGACCTCAAGCAGTCCTCCTGCCTCAGCCTCCTAAGTAGCTGATTCTCCCAGCTGTAGTCTCCCACACCACTACGTCTGGCTAATTATTTTTATTTTTGTTTTTTGTAGAGATGGAGTCTCACTATGTTGCCCAGGCTGGCCTTGAACTCCTAGACTCAAGCCATCCTCTCACCTAAGCCTCCCAAAGTGTTGGGATTACAGACATGAGCCACGGCACCCAGGCTTGCCTGTATTTCTTGACTACCTATTTCTCCAAAAACATGACTAAGTCTCTCTCATTCTATTGAGAACTGAACAAAACCCTTCCTTATGTTCTGCAAGGTCTTCTACCTGCCATCTTTTCTCTCCCTCCCCTGAGAACAGACCGTCTTAAAATAGTAGTCTCTGCATAGAGGCGTCACAGCAAATCTCATTCCCTCCTTGACCTCTTCCCGCAATCTGGCCTCTGCCTTCATCACTCCAGGAACCTGGCTGGCTGCCTCCTACTTTCCAACTCCGAGGGGCACTTCCCAGCCTTATGCTGCTTCATCTCGCTGGCATTTAATATTCCGTCCTCTCCAGATCCCACCTTCTGACTGCCCCGGGTTGGGCTTCCATCAGCGCCAAATAACTGCCAGTCTTCGTCTGTTTTATCCTTAGTTTACAGGTTTATATTTATGTTTTGGTGCACACACACATTTGCATGCTCTCCAAAGTATGTTACGGAAACGGACAAGGTAGAGGCCACCCAACTTTTCAGCATTCCCTAAGCGAAACCTCAGAAGAAAATACAGTTGACCCCCACACCCTGTGGGGATTGGGGGTGCTGCTCCCCCTACTCCAGGCTGTTGAAAATCTGCATACACCTTTTTTTTTTTTTTTGAGACAACCTATCACGCTGTTGCTAAGGCTGGAGTGCAGTGGTGCCATCATAGCTCTATGCAGCTTCCTGGGTTCAAGTGATCCTCCTGCCACAGCCTCCTCAGTAGCTGTAACTACAGGCACACGCCATCATAACTCGTTAATTTTTAAAATTAATTCTAGAGATGCAGTTTCACCGTGTTGCCCAGGCTGCCCTCGAACCCCTGAGCTTATGCAATCCTCTTACCTCTGCCTCCCAAAGTCCTGGGATTACAGGCATGAGCTAATACGCCTAGACACGTATGACTTTCGAATCTCCAAAAACTAGACTGCTAATACCCTACTGTTGACCGGATAAGCCTTATTGATAATGTAAACAGTTGATTAACAGATACGTTGTGTGTTAGATGTAATATATTCTGTATTCTTACAATAGAGTAAGCTAGAGAAGAGGAGATGTTATTGAAATATCATGAAAAAGAAAAAATATGCTGACTTCACTAAAAGGAACTGGATCATCACAAAGGTCTCTATCCTTGTGTTTTCACCTTGAGGAGGCTGAGGACGAGGAAGAAAAAGAGGGGTTGGTCTGGCTGTGTCGGGGTGGCGGTGGCAGAAGGAGATCCACGTGTTAGTGGTCCTTACAGTTCAAACCCGTTTTGTTCAAGGATCAAACTGTATTCTTTTAGAATTAAACGCCAGAAAGCTGTGGTTTTCCTTAAGGAACGAGCATATCACCTCACAGACAACAAAACTCCAAAAGCAATTCCCAAAATAGCTTAAAGCAGGCAAACGGTCAATGTCGGTCCCTGGGGAGAGAATCAACTGGAATTGAGCACAGGAGTGGTGCTGGGGTGTGGACCATGCCCTATTTCTTGGTCTGAGTCCTGGTTAGGTAGCACCAAAAAACACCCAAAACCCAAATATGTCTTGACCCATACAATTATGATCTGAGAGAATGGGTAAATTTTTTAAAAGAAATTCTCATTTTCCATTTTCTGACCAGAAAGTTCTGATCAGATTAGTGTCTCAATTGTATTCTTATAGAATTTTGTAACCAGCCAGGCACAGTGGCTCATGCCTATAATCTCAACACTTTGGGAGACCAAGGTGGGAGGATCACTCGAGGCCAGGAGTTTAAGACCAGCCTGGACAACATAGTGAGACTATGTCTCTCAAAATTAAAATAAAGTAGAATCTGACAAGGCACAGTGGCTCATGCCTGTAATCCCAGCACTTTAGAAGGCTGAGGCCAGCGGATCACTGGAAGCCAGGAGTTCAAGATCAGCCTGGCCAACATAAGGAAACCCCATATCTACCAAAAATGCAAAAATTAGCTGAGTGTGGTGGCAGGCACCTGTAATCCCAGCTACTATGGAGGCCGAGACAGCAGAATCACCTGAACTCAGGAGGCAGAGGTTGCAGCGAGCCAAGACTGCACCGCTACACCCCAGCCTCAGCAACAGAGCGAGACTCTGTCTCAAAAACAAACAATAATAAAAATAAAATGAAATAGAATCTTATGACCTTTATTTCTGCATTCTGCTTTTTGTCTTGATCTTGCTTCTCTGTTCTAAATTATATTTTAGAATACAAATACAAAATTTTAGTACAAAATGTTTTGTTTAGTTTATGATCATATATTTTATATTTCATTATATATACATGTCAGAAATGGTATCCAAAATGCTTTATGGAAGTAGACAAGTTGGATATAAATATTCTTTCGAGTACGGTAAAATCTGTCTTTTGTTTCCATATTCTTTATGCCTGGCATACAGCAGTTGCTTGATTAATGCCGAAAGAAATAAAAATTTATCTGTAAAGAAAAAGAGAACAACAGACAAACGCTAAGGGAGTCTGTGGAAGCTAAGGGAAGGTTCTTTTTGAGATGAGAAAGATTTTAGCAGACCTATAGTGAAGCAGGAAGAAGCCAGGAGAAAGAGACAAGTTAAAAATTGGGAGAAAGAGGGCTGGGCACGGTGCCTCACACCTGTAATCCCAGGACTTTGGAAGGCCGAGGCATGAAGATCACCTGAGGGCAGGAGTTCAAGACCAGCCTGGCCAACATGGTGAAACCCCATCTCCCTAAAAATATATAAATTATTTGGGCATGGCAGCATGTGCCTATAGTCTCAGCTACTCGGGAGGCTGAGGCAGGAGAATTGCTTGAACCTGGGAGGCGGGGTTTGCAGTGAGCAGAGACTGCATCACTGCACTCTAGCCTGGGCAACAGAGCAAGACTCCATCTCAAAAAAAAACAAAAAGGGAGAATGAGCTATGAGTCTTGGTGCCAGGAGAGATGAGGACGTAGAATACAGAAAGGGGGCAATCATCTTAGGAGGAAGGAAGACACCTCCTTCTCAACCTCCTGGGTTGCTTTCTGCTCATCTTTTTCACCTGTAAATAGCTGTGACGCCTCAGAACTCAGTCCTTCCGCCCTTCCCTCTCCCGATGATCTCATCCAAGACGGCTTTAAATACCATCTGTACTCTGATGATTCCGAGGCTGTCTCCAGGCCAGATCTCTCCCGTGAACCCCGGACTGCCCACTCAACATCTCCACCAGGAGCCTCCACAGACGTCTCTAATTTAACATGAGAAACACCCAACTCCTGCTCTCCTCCCAAACCTGCTCCACCCACAGCCGGCCCCGTGTCAGGCCGAGGAAGCTTGAGTCATCCTCGACTCATCTCACACAACTCTCCCATCCGTCAGCACGTCCCATCGCCTCCATCCTGGAGAAACAAGTTCAGAATCCAAGCATTCGGCAGATCTCCCCAGCGGTACCCCGCTGGCCAGCCCCCATCACCTCTCGCCTGGGTTATATGTTCGCCTCCTAGCTGGTCTTCCTGCCCCCACCTCGCCCACCCACAGTATTTATTTCCTCAACACAACACTGAGGAGGATCTTTTTCAAATGTTTAAAGCCCAGCACTGCCTCCCGTCTCGCTCAAAGCAAAAGCCGAAGTTCTTACAACAACGCCTCCAGGGGTGTTCATTCTATGGCCATCTTCATTTACTTGTGATTGCATTTTATTTAGCGTTGAACTTTATTTAGGGTTGCACACACACACCCCCACGCCTCATCACCGTCTCGGGACCTCACCCTCCTACTCGGCTGTCTTTCTCTCCATGGCGTGCGTCACCGACGTGCTATGTACAATTTACCTTTCTGTGTCTTATTGTTCTGTCTTCTTCACTGCCTGGAAGTCCTGCAAGAGCAGGGGATTGTGTATGTTGTGTCCATCGCCACGTCCCTGGTGCCCAGGACACAGCTTGGTATAGGATTGATGCTTAGTGCGTATTTGTTAAATTCAATTTTCCAAGGTAATTCCGCTGCTTAAAATCCTTCATCGACTCCATCTCCTTCAAAATGAAGTCTCCTCCTTTCACGCACCCACTGTCCCTTAGGATCTAACCCCTGCCACCTCTCCAGCTTCCTCTTTCATCACATTGCCTCCCGTAACGGTCAGACAGATTTGCTCCCACTCCCTCTAGTGTGTCTTTCACCTCTGTTCTTTGCACATATAACTTCTTCAGCCGAGGATGTTACCCCATGGCCACCTCTGCTGGGACTCCGTCTGGGGATCCTCTACTTGATAACGATCCCAAGGCCAAAATCATTATCCTTCCACAGTCCACTGAACTCGTGCCTCTCATAGCCTATGACACGCACTATTTTTTTTTTTTTTTTTTTGACGCAGAGTTTTGCTCTTGTTGCCCAGGCTGGAGAATGAGGGCAGTGGTTCAATTTCGGCTCATTGCAACCTCCACCTCCTGGGTTCAAGCAATTCTACTGCCTCAGCCTCGCAAGTAGCTGGGATTACAGGCACCCGCCACCATGCCCGGCTAATTTTTGTATTTTTAGTAGAGACAGGGTTTCACCACGTTGGCCAGGCTGGTCTTGAACTCCTGACCACGGATGATGCAACCACCTCAGCCTCCCAAAGTGCTGGGGTGACAGGACACACACTATTTATCCACCTATCCCTTTACTTGAGAATAGGGGCAGGCAACCTCATGTGGGCGCCTCCAACCCCAGCTAGAGAGCCCCTCCATGAATGTCAGGCGGTGGTGGCGGTATTCGTTATGATGATGATGACTGTCTTTGATATATATATATATATTTTTTTTGAGACCGAGTTTCTCTCTTGTCGCCCAGCTGGAGTGCAGTGGTGCAATCCAGGCTCATTGCAACCTCCGGAAGGTGGAGGTTGCAGTGAGCAGAGATCAGGCCACTGCACTCCAGCCTCGGTGACAGAGCGAGTGAGACTCCGTCTCAATCAATCAATCAATAATTTTTTTTAAAGAAATATTAAATCAGTGGCTCTCCCCAGTAGGTACTAAGTGTCTCGACACAAATCAACTCACTCTTTTTAATGGACTGACGTATTGAGAGACTCGTTCTACACACCAGAGTAACAGCTGAAGCTCCTCTTTCCATTCAGAGCTGTTCTCCCCTTTCAGAACCTCTTCTCTTCTTCAAAGCATGAAAAGGAGGAAGCCGCACACTGAGAATGGCTCCCGGGGCTCTCTGGGGTCTGCAGGCACCCGGTACAGGTTCCAGCGCAGGAGACTTTTTTTTTAAATTACAGTTCAAATTTCCCCACAAATGGATATGTCTTAATCCAAATTTATTACAGTCACAGGGCTCTTTGAGCTAACTGGCTCAGCTGTATTTCTTAAGTAAACTTGAGTGAGAACTGGTTTTGCTTAGTCATTAAAAGCCACCTATATTGCAGGTTACGTGTCCACAGACCAGCGTGTATTCATTCAATAGACTTTTATCTTGCTCCCACGCCATGCCAGGCCCTGTGCTAGCTTTTGGGAGAGACAGAGTGACAGGGAAGAGGTCATATCTACCCTCGGAAAAGGCACAGTCCAACGGTCGGTACAGGAGTCACTGTAGCTATTTAAACAGTCCGATCCTTTGTGTTAGTGTTGACTGAATTCAAGGCAGCTGCAGTTGAAAGAAGAAATACTCCTTTGTACCAGCTACATGCACAGACTTTAGCTAAATGACTCTGTTGAATCCTGACAACGTTACCATATTACAGATGGAGACACTGACATCCAGTGAGATTAATCACCAGCCCAGGCTACGTGCTCTTGTGTGATGAAGCCGAGATTCCAGTGAAGGCCTGTTGGTCCCCAAAGGCCATGCGTCTCCCACCACCCTGTAAGCTAAGAGCCCACCATGGCCATGAAAGGAAGGTCAGTGGACCACGGTGTTGTGGGGATTGAGAGGCAGGAGAGATTGATGGGCGAAACAGCACCACCATTAAAAAGCAAGGTCAACGGACCTCAGAACTGCACAGAGTGGCCAGGTCCAAACAAACTCCACTGGCACCTGTTCACAGCTTCTTGAAAGCCAGCAGCCACCCAGTGAATTAAACACACACACACACACACACACACACACACACACACACAGCCCATTAAGTTGAAAAGAAAATTTGACACAGAGGAACAGTCTACTTAATTACTTCTTGTTCAAGTGCCCAGCTGGTCCAAGAACACAGTTAGTGACATCTATCTCAAGCCTCTCTTGGCTTCCCCTAGAAAGTGGGAGAAGGGTGTTGACCCTTGGGCCACTAGGCAGCAGGGGAAGAAGTGCCCATAGCTGTGTGGATGACGTCTCTCCACTGAACCGTCCGTGAGCTCAAGGAACTCACCCTGCTAACCATGGCCTCAGTCCGCTTATATCCCCAGCTCCAGGAGAGAACCTGACCCTCACAGAGCAGCTGAGAGCACGGCCTTTAAAAAGGACCTCAAACCCCCAGTGCCACCCTACCCCAAGCCTCCTCCCTCCAACCGGCATGACCAAGGCCTCCATGCCTAAGCTTCTCTTTGCAGGAAGCATCTCTCCCAGGGCTCCTCCTTTAGAATCTTTAAATCGGCCACACAGATCCACCGATGGGCACGGGGCTAAGAATTCACTCCACCAAGAGCTTCACTCCTAGGCTCGGAATGGTCTCTCCTAACCAGAGAGTTTCTGACACAGCGGAGAGTTAGATGGTTCTGATCATACAAAACGCATTGCACCCCCAGTGTCTGGGAAGCAGACAGGCCGACTTCCAGGACACTCACCCAGAGAAAGTGCCCATCCTTGGCCAGGGGATTGCAAAGGGATTTAGCTGCAAATACATTTTCATGGAAACAGTTCAGGACTCTGCAGGCAATCACTTTGGGGGGAAATCCCTACTCACATGAGCTGTGTTTTGGCTCAGATCCCTCTCCAGACTTGAACGGGGATGTTAACCACTCAGCATGTTTTAAAGCCCTCGGAAAATTCAGTAAAAGCACTTTCCCTCTCAAGATCCTCTCCCAGGTGGGGAACTGGAAGTCCTTAGAAGCCCTGCTCCCACACGCCCCTGAGACCCCTGGAGATGACCGTCACTCAGGACGATGAAATTGCCTCCCTCTACCCGAGTCTGACTTTCAGGATGTCTGTGAAGTCGCGTCTAGCTGATGGGAAGGAAATCTTTCCTTTGGGTATGACTCGGAAGAGCATTTCGCCCAGAAGGCACCCCATGGGGGTCGGAAACAAATCAACGAAGGATTTGCAGATAGATGTTCTCTGAGCTCAAGTACAATTTACACAATGCAACGTACAAAAGCGATAAAGCTACTCCTTCCCTCTGCCAGGCTAGAGCAGATTCCTGAATCAAAACAACTCTTTGCCACAGAACCTGAGACTCAGCTAGAAGTGAGTTTCCTCAAACGGTACAAGGGACAGGGTTAGGAATTCCTGAAACCATACAGCAAGCATTTGAAGGAAGCAGCGTTCAGAGAGTAAAGAGGAGGGGAGAATGAGGGCAGGGGCGGGGAGGGGGACAGGTGTCGGCCAGACCTTCCTCCGGGACGATTTACAGGGAGAAAGTTGTATGGAATGAGTTTTCCAAGAACGCAGGAGCGCAGCCACACGGCCATCTTCCCAGCCCGTGGCGGGGCACTGATGTGGTAAAAGCAACTCAAGTCAGGCTTATGCCCTTTTCATGATCTCCAAGGGGAAGGGACCCGGCCGGGAGGAAGCGGTTTTGCATGAGCCAGAGCTGAAAGAAACGTGTTTCCCCGCTCCTCCAAAGCACTTTGACAGCTGGGTGAAGCTAGGGCCGAAACAAACACGCCAGGAGCCACCTCCAGATCTTCCTACCCCTGCTTCCTCCGAAACCCATGAAAACTTGATTCTGTCTCAACTAAACACAAGCTGGGAAATTGGAGAGGAGGAAGAGGGGAAGAGGAAAAGCAGCAGGGGGAAGGCAGGCAGCATCCATGCAGTCAGTTGTGTCACTGATTTAGAGCCACACAAGCTTCAGAGTGTCATCGGCAAGGGTCATACCTCCTGCTGATCTCGGGGGAAATTCTCCAAGATCCATGGCTGGGAGTTCAGGAGAATCTCGAAGCCATCGGGAAGGAGCACAGCACTGCAGCTCCTCAGAATGATGGACCGGGGCGAGCTTTAATTAACAGGGTCTGATGCCTCTTCTTTTTTGGTAACGGAGCAGATTTAAAGGGCTAGAGTCCCAATTTGAAGGGTGCCAGTGCTGCTGCCGTGGCTGCTGCTGTGTCTGCGCTGGCTGCTGCTCCCGCTGCTGGGAGAGCTTCCTGCAGCCGTCTCACTCCAGCAAGGAAACGGGGCTGGGAAGGTCGAAGAGTGCGGCCAGAAACACTGGAGCCTCTCGGACTGCACGGTTTGAATCGGAACCCCAGGGCTGTGGACCCAGGCACTGCCTACCCTAAGGAGCACCAGGGTCCTGCTCACTGTCTTCCAGACCGAGGGAAAGAGCTGGGCTCCGTGAAGGCAGGGGGCATCAGTGACACCCTCTTCAGACACAGAATTGCATGGGACACAGCCCGGGGAAAGTGGGAAACCTGGTCTATACTGTGTGCCCCTCTCCTGAGAGTATCGCCACTTATGTAAGCTGCACGCACACACGCCCGGCCATCCACACACACACACGCCTGCTCATACATATGCACCTGCCCATGCACACACACACACACACACAAAATCTGCCCATGCACAAACATGCCTGCCCATGCATGCACGCACACACACACCTGCCCATGTACACACATGCCTGCCATGCACACATCCATGCTTGCCTGTTAAACATACACACTGGCCCATGCACACACACACACACACACCTGCCCAGTACACACATGCCTGCCATGCACACACCCATGCCTGCCTGTTATACATACACACTGGCCCATGCACACACACACACACACACCTGCCCAGTACACACATGCCTGCCATGCACACACCCATGCCTGCCTGTTATACATACACACTGGCCCATGCACACACACACACACACACCTGCCCAGTACAC
>CAUYLG010067406.1:0-110127 GCA_963573385.1 Cacajao melanocephalus
CAAAAAACGTGATATGCAAGCTCTTTATGTTACCCTAGGAGTTCACTCCTCAGCAATTGCATAGCATTTCACAGGTTTAAATAAAATATTGGTTGGCTGCTTGTTTGTTATTTTCATCCCTTATTCCTTCCTGTCTCCATTGTTAAGCACAATTATTGGCATAAAACAGGTTTTTAGTACCCATTTTTAGACTGCATTCTAGCCTGGGTAATAGAACAAGAATCCCGTTCTCTCTCCTTTTTTTTTTTCCTCTTTCTTTTTCTCTTACATTCTTTTTCCTTCTTTCTTTCACTCTTTCTTTCTTTCTTCTTTTCTCTTTCTTTCAAAAAAAAAAACAAACCCAATTATATTGCCCTTGGTCATCCTGATATGGAGATTATGAACTTGGCCTTTGGCATCAGCTAGACCTGAGTTCTAATCATAGTTCTAAAGCCTTTTCCAAGTTACCTGCCTTCTCTATGTCTCAGTTCCCTCATTTGTACAATGGAATAAGTCCTTCAAAGGTTGTTTTTAGCATTCCCGGAGATCACGCATACGCAAGGTTCGGCACAGTAAATGTTCCAAACTTGTAGCTGCTATTTGTAGTACACCCTCATTGGCCGCCAGCCTAGTTCCTTCTCACTTTTGCCATGCTGGGCGAGGTGGTGCACTGCCCTTTCTGGTAGGTCAAAAGCTGGCCTGCCTCTGAAACTCTCTTTCATGTGGCTCCCCTTCCCATTTTATGAGCAGGAATAGGTGGAATGACCTTGAGAAGAAGCATGATTAACTAAGTACTTTTAACTAAGCACTGACTGTGTACAGAACACAAAATTAGGCATAGGGAAACTGTGTTCTTACAGAGTAGAGCATCCAGTTGAAGAGCTAAGACCAATACTCCAAAAGGATGAGGCTGTAAGAAGACAGGACTAAGTGCTATGTGGGCGCAGACGACAATCGCTAAAGCTGCTTAAAACCCTAAGGCAATGGTTCATCCAGATCCCTGAGAGAATGATCTCAGAGGCCTAGGAACCTGAGGAATCTCATAGCTGGTTATAAACACACATTATCCGTAAGAGTCAGGATCGTATTGCTGGCGCCCTGGGTGGGCACATGGGCTGTGGCAACGATTTGTGTGTGGGCTGCTGTTTCCATTCCCAGAGGGCAGAGCTCATGTTTGGGCTTGGAGGGTGTTTCCCACTCAATAAACAAAGAGTGGCCGCAACAGGACTGGGGCAAAACAGTGAGGGGAAAGAGCACGGAACTAGATGTCCAGAGACCTGGGTCTTAATTCCAACCTGACCACTACTCCTTGTACGACCTTGAGCAAGTCCTTTGCCCTTCTATTTATAAAATGAAATGAGTGGATCAGGAGTTTTCAAACTGTGCTTCATGCTACCCTGGAGTTCTAGAAATTCTGGAGCTCAAGGGCATCTGTGGGTTGAGAAGAGGTGAGTGGTGGGTCGGGACTCCAGGCTACCTCTCTCTCTACTTTCCCTGCCTTCAACCAGAGCAGCCCCACCTATATCTTTTTACATACTAAGATTCTTTTCTTGGAAAAATCACCTAACTTATCTCCCTCCATGTCATTTCCACTTGCCCCTAGGTCAAATGAGTCGCAGAGGGCTGAAGCAACTTGGTCAAGGTCAGCCGGTGAGTGACAGATATGGTACTAAAGTCTCCTTTGTGATAGTGCTGACAATTATTACTGTCCAGGGAAACATGGCACTCCCCATCTCTTATGGATTTGGAAGGAAATCATGGTTCCTAAATTCTGAAATGGGCAAAGGTAGGGCAGAGAGGAGGGGCTGAGCCCCTGCTCATGACAAAGCACACCTGAGCACCAGTTCTGACAAAGGCCACCTGAAGTTTGAAGAACACCCAAAGGAGAAGCCAGCATGCAATTGGGGCCTGGAAGACTCCACTCCCTGTTGACAAAGAAGGGGGCCCAAGCCCAGGAAAAGAGGCCTGTGAGTCTCTGTGAGGACTTTCTAGAGTCGCTGCCACTTTCGCCACCATCAGCTTCTTAGTCACTCCCACAAGTCAATACACTATGTGATGAAGTTTCCTTTTTCCCTTTTTAAAACAATTAATAGACCTTATTTTTTACAGAAAAATTGAGCAGAAAATACACAGAGCTCCCATATACCCCCTCCTCCTTTGCATTACTGTGGTACATTCATTACCAAGAATGAGCCAATATTGATACACTATTTTTAACTAAAGTTCACAGTTTACATTGTTTACACTGTCTTCCAAAGTGGCTATACCATTTGGCATTGAACAGAAAATACAGGGTTCTGTTCTTTGTGCTGTACGTTGTACAGGTTTTGACAAACGCATAATGTCATGTACCCATCATTACAGTATTTTATAGAATGGTTTCACTGCCCTAAAAACCTCCCATGCTCCATTTATCCATTTTTCTCCTCTTTACTCCCACCCTCCTGGAAACCACTGATCTTATAACTTAACTCTGTGGTTTAGCCTTTTCCAGAATGTCATCAAGTTGGAATCATACAGTTTCAGATTGGCTTCTTTCACTAAGCAATATCCATGTAAGGATCTTCCCTATATTTTCATTGTTTTGATAGCTCACTTCTTTTTATCGCTGAATAATATTCCATTGCATGGATATACCAGTTTGTTTACTCATTCACAAATGGATGCTGAAGGTCATCTTGGTTACCTCTAAATTTTGGCAATGATGAATAAAGCTGATATAAACATTCATGTTTATAGCACAGGTTTGTGTAGACATAAGTTTCCTACTGATTTAGATAAATACCTAGGAGTGTGATTGCTGGATCATGCATTAAGATTATGTTTAGCTTTGTAAGAAACTACCAAACTATCTTCCAAAGTGGTTGTACCATTCTGCATTCTCACTGTCATAGTGGGTTTATTTGTTTTGAAACAGAATCTTGCTCTGTTGCCCAGGCTGGTATGCAGTCGCATGATTTCAGCGCACTGCAACCTCTGCCTTCTGGGTTCAGCGATTCCGATTCTCGTGTCTCAGCCTCCTGAGTAGCTGGGATTACAGATGTGCACCACCACACCCAGCTAATTTTTATATTTTCAGTAGAGACAGGGTTTCACCATATTTTCCAGGCTGGTCTTGAATTCCTAGCCTCAAGTGATCCACCTGCCTCGGCCTCCCAAAATGCTGGGATTACAAGCATGAGTCACCGTGCCAGGCCTGTCATAGTGTTTTTATTTGCTAAAAGTGTCATTAAGAGGCCTTCTAAGTAAAGAAAAATTAAAACTAAATTATTAGCATAAATTTGACTATCTATATTGTAAAATGCAAATATAAGAACATTAACTCAAGGCTGGGTGCTGCGCTACCATCCCAGCATTTTGGGAGCCAAGGCAGGAGAATTGTTTGAGTACAGGAATTCAAGACCAGCCTGGGCAACATAGCAAGATCCCATCTCTACCAAAACAAAACAATCTAGCTGGAGGTGGTAGTGCCATGCAGATATAGTCCTAGCTACTTGGGAGGCTAAGGCAGAAGGTTCACTTGAGCTCAGGAGTTCAAGGTTTCAGTAAGCTATGATTGCACCACTGTACTCCAGCCTGGACAACACAGCAAGACTATTTTTCAAGTCTCTGAAAAAAAAACAATCACTGAAATTACACAATTTGTATTTTGTAGCTAATACATGCATATGTATTTCATTCTTGCCAGAAAAGCAGAAACACTGCACAGACTTAAGTGTGTTTGATAAATGTGCAGTCTACCAACATTCTCTATTTTCCATTTATTTTTTATGTTTTTTTAAAATTCTGTATTTTATTTCAAATTCCACCTTCAATTTAATGAGAAGTAAGGAAGGACACAGAGGACAAGAAACTACACATTGCCCTGTGTTTTTCTTTCCTTCCATATCATCAGTTTCAGCAAAAGCGGTTGGCTGACACAGGGAAGTAACAGGACTAAGGAAGCCTCCTTGGTCGTTCTGTTTCTTAGATCACCATTGCCTTCTTTCTGCATTTGAAACAAATTCTGATTTGAACGGAAAGCACAGCCTTACAGTGCGGAGCACCCACTTAGTCATAGTCATGTTAATAGGGAACAGGAATAGGGAATCTCTCTGTTTAGTGAGACTCAAAGCCATGAGCTTTCAGACCATGCTCATCTTATACCTGCTTGAGTCTCACTGAGCCACCATGCATGGCAGGTCCACTGGAATTTGGTGTTCACAGGGCATCCCAAATGCTCTGCCCGAATGGAGCAGCAAGGAATGGAGGACACACACATCGCGAACGCCTCCTCTGCATGCCCCATTGTTCTACCAGTCTTCACTTACAAAACACATGTTCAAAGATAAATCTATTACAGATTTCAAGATGGCCAGCCAAGCATACGCTGGGCCCTTCTGAATGCAGACCCCGTTAGACAGCACAGTTTAAAGAGCTGTGAAGCTGGCCTCAAGTTTCCTTAAATGTTTTCTGTTCTGCTCCACTGCAGGTCACAGCTCTCTCTTGACATAGGAGGAGAGAACTTCTTCCTCTCATCTGCCTAATGCTCAAACCAGGACCCTGAACATGGTCCTGAGTCCTCACTCTCTCTCAAAGTCCACATTCAATCACCAGCTCCTACCAATTCCCCTGCAGAAGCGCCTCTTTAATTTTCCCACTTTCCACTCCACCACTTCTCCCACCTGGTTCTGCCTGCAACTGCTGCAAAAGCCGCATGATGGATTTCCCTGCCTCCTATTTCTCTCCTCTAATGGAATTCCCAGATGGTAGCCAGAGTGAACTTTCTAAAAAGAAAATCTAATCAGGTTACTTCCCTGCGCAAAACCCTTCAATGCCCCCAAAGTCCTCGAGATCAAGTCTTCTTCTGCAGAGCTTACAGGATTCCTTCTGGTCTGGCTCCTGCCTGACTTTCCAGCAATATTTCTCATAGTTCACCTCTCATTTTGGTGCTCCATAAAAATTAAACAATGTACACTTCCTTGAATATCCTTTTCTCAGCAACTCTTACTTTATTCTTCGCAAGCCTCAGATATTACTTCTCCCTACTGCTATGTTTGTAAGTGCCATCACATAATACTTTCAGAGCTGTATCATAATTACTGATCTGCATCTTGCACTAGATTCTAAGCTCCAGAGAACAGTCACTTTGTCTGGGATTACTGTAGTGTCCCCAGCGCACTGAGTACAGTGCCTGTCATGTAGTCATCGCTCAGTAAAAAATGTATTGAAGGAACAAGCTCTCTCTGGATCTCCCTGAGCCACGTGTCCTCATGTCACAGGCCAATGAGATAAAAGCTTCCGGGTGGGCGGTGGGGTGAACTGGGTGGTACCCAGCCCATTTCCTCATTTCCCTGGGCCAGCCTTTGCTAATTCACTCACATTTCTTGGCAGGCTATGCATGACTCTTTATTGGGGCTTCTTGGGCAAATGTTTTTCAACTTCGCATTTGTCAACAACGGCTCAGGAAAATGGAGAATACATAAAAATACCAATCTATATATAAAATCAGAGTTTTCAGGGACATTCTCTCAGCCCAAAGAATACCCTTATTTGGTCCAATCTGAAGTTTTTCCAAGTAGGGTCAGCCTGACCAAGCAACAGAGAGGGTGAACGAAGTGGGATAATTTATGCCATATCCAGCATATTTGTCTACATTGCACACAGGATGGCTAATCTGGAGTGAAATAGCAAGCATTTGTGCAAACTAATTTAACACTTTCCTCAAACACCTCAGATTGTTGGCAAAACCTCTTTGTGCTATTAAAGAGAAGAAGGGAAAAAACAAACAAAATACACATAAAAAATAGCAGTTTGAAGTTGAAGACAAAGAGTCTCAGAATAGCTTCATTTCTACACCACAGTCACTGCAAAATTATCCTTTCAAAATTGCTTTTTAGTTAACAAGCCTATTTATCTTGTCTCATTGGATCCTTGTAACAATGCAAGAGTTCCTTGAAGTTTTCTGTACCAAGTCCAAATCTTCCATCTGCTTTTAAAGTCATCCTTGATCTCAGCCTCTGCCTGTGCCCCTACCTGTGTCACAATCAGTTGGCCACAGGTCCCTTGTTATCCAGGCTCCATGCCTGGGTCACAGACCTGGGAACACTCCCATTGATGTGATCTTCATGGCTTCTCCCAGGGCATGCTCCACTGTAGTAGATGCCACTCTTTTCTCTCTGGTTTCTTTTATAAAGTGTATAGAGTGTGTATATTTATAAAGTGTGTATCTTTGATAAAGTATAAATCTAAAAGAGCATTTTATTTATCTATTTTGGGGTTCATCATTGTGACTTCTGAATCTAAGTTTTTTTTTTTTTTTTTTTTTTTGGAGACAGTCTTACTGTATCACGCAGGCTGGAGGGCAGTGGTGTGATCATAGCTCACTGCAACCTCAACTCCTGAGCTCAAGTGATCCTCCCACCGCAGACACATACCACCATGCCTGGCTAAATTTTAAAATTTTTGTAGAGATGGGGTCTCTCTTTGTTGCCCAGGCTGGTCTAGAGCGCCTAGATTCAAGCGATCCTCCCACCATAGACACCCAGAGTGCTGCAATTACAGACGTGAGCCACTGCACCCAGCCTGAATCTAAACATTTTTATCTTTCATTGTTTCTCAGCCACCTTCTCTTCAAATATTGCCTTGCCTCACCCCATTCTCTCTGTTTTCTCTCCTGGAAGTCCTCTTAAATATATGGTAGACTTTCTCATTTTATTCTCCATGTCTCCTAATATCACTTTCAGAATTTTCATCTCCAATCTCCATCCAGATACTTTCCCACATTTAGCTCCAAGTTTTCTAATTGTTTCTCAACTATCTCTAATCTACTATTTAATCTGTTCATTGAGTTTTAAGTTAATGAATATTTTTCTTATTTCCAAGAAAGGGTATGTTAGAAATAAATTTACAGTGCTGCAAAAGAAATAGCACTCAAACATAAATTTTCTCAGCAAGGCAATTTACTTCTATAGAAGGGTGCATGTTGCAGATGGAGCAATGGCAAGAGCACACCTGAACAAGGGAGCGGAAGAGGTTATTATCACAGGTAGCCCCTACTGCTATGTCATTCCTCTATTGGCTAGGGTTGGACTGCACAGTCTAAGCTAATTCTGATTGGCTAATTTAAAGAGAGCAGGGGTATAAGCCAGAGTGGCAGGATGAGCAGTTTCAGCAGGAAAGATGGTTATGGATCAGGTGACTAAAGGTGACCCAGGTCAGAGCAGGTGACTAGGAGTGACTCAGGATGGAGCAGGTGACCAGGGATGACTCAGGACAGAGCAGGTGACCAGAAGTGACTCAGGATGAAGCAGGTGACCAGGCGTGACTCAGGATGGAGTAGGTGACGAGGATGAGTCAGGACTCTAAATTGTAGGTTAGGAGGGGGATCCAGGAGGGGGACATGTGGTTTCAGAGAGAGGAATAGGTGCTGGTAACCAGGGGAACAGATGTGAACTACTGA
The DNA here is from genome assembly GCA_963573385.1 of Cacajao melanocephalus. Lineage (NCBI taxonomy): Eukaryota > Metazoa > Chordata > Mammalia > Primates > Pitheciidae > Cacajao > Cacajao melanocephalus. The sequence goes on from CAUYLG010067406.1 coordinate 7,421, forward strand.
TTAGAGATGGCGGCATCTAAAACTAGGGGCAAGGAGACGAAGAGAATGAGGAAGTTAAACTTTGGAGAACAAAGGACAAGGAAATTGAATATACTGACATATTGATTCTTTGAAGAGAAATGTAGAATTCACTGTATTTAACAACTAGTATTTGTTTTATTTTTAAAGCCTGATTTTATTCATTTATGTTTTTTAAGCTTTATTTTATATTGTTAATCATTTTAACATACTTAATTATCTCCTCTGATGGTTGTATAATCTAAGGCTCTTGAAAGTCTAATCCTGTTGTTTGTTGGGTCTGCAGACTTTTGCTTATGTTTTTTCTTTCAGTATTGTATGATTTCAGATTGTGAGCTCATCTTCAGCAGGGCTTTAAACTGGAGAAACCAGTGTAATCAAACTGCTTGCTTCGAACAGAGTATAATTGGCCCATACCAAAGTTTATGTTATTTTTTAGCCCAGGGATTTCTAGGTTGTGCAGGAACTATTTATTTAAACCCCAAACCCATGAAAGGCTGAATTCTTAAGACATTTTCCCCTCCACCCCAAACACATGAAAGGTTCATGCAAGCCGTTCTGAATTCTTAAGGGAGACATTTCCGCCTCCTGAGCTAAAGCTTAGTTCAAGATAAACATGCTTTCCTCTCATTTCTCTCTGCTAGGGATTGACTTTTTATGCAATTTTTTAAAGGACGTTGTCCTTCCAGGGTCCTGGCTTTGGGCTGACATCTCAGTGCCAACATGCCACCTCCCACAGGCTCAAGAATTTGTTTCCTGCCCCTGAACAGCATTAAAGCCTGAGCCTCTGTGCAAATAAGACCAGCTCTAACACCAATACCACTCTCATCTGTGGTAACTATAAGAGACAGCCAATGTGCTCACTTTTCTAGTTGTCAGTTCTCTCTTGATTTCTAGCTCCTGGGAATTTTTGTGCACTCAGCTTTGTTAATAACAGGTAGTATTTCTTGTTTATAAGCACCAGGTGCCATGCTAAGTGCTTATTGTATGCCTTAACCCATTTAACTCCAGTCACACCCCTTTAGGTAAGTGCCATTACCATCAGTCTCGTTTTCATATAAGGACATTGAGGCATAGAGAGGTAAAGTAACTGCCCAAGGTCATAAGGCTGTTAAGGGAATAAGCTCAGATTGGAAGCTTAGGCAAAATGACCTCAGAGCCCATGCATGCTCTTAACTCCTACTTTTTATTGCCTTAATTAGGATATTTAGGTGTTTTTCTAATAGGAAACAATTTAGACTCCCTATTGTAGTTTCACTCTATTTATCCTTAAACATCTGAATCAAGAATAACTGCATGAATAGGTGTGCTTTCAAAGTCAAACTGACAGCCTGACAATTATCTTAGCTGCTAGCACAGAGAAAAAGTTGAAGCCTGAACCTTGGGGAAGAAACCAAAATCCAGACTCTATCATGAACACTTTTTCTGCTAACTCAAAGAAAATGACTTAAAGCTGAGCAAATTGTAGTACCTTCGCATTGTCAGGGGCTTTACTGACAGTCCTTATCAAAGTGTGGTCTAGGGACCATCTGCATCAGAATCAGTCCAAGGTACTTCTTTAAAATGCAGATTACCCAGAACCTAATAAATCAGAATTCCTGGGGTCAGTCCAGGAATCTACCTTTTAAAATAAGTTCTCTACCGGGTTCTAATTAGAATGTGTACTGGGGTTTGAGAACCACTCACTGCCCAGTGTTTGCTTTGGAGCCCAACCTGGGACAACAGGCACAACAAAGCCTTCCTTTCATTATATGGCACCACACACTCAAAGCACAGACGAGGGAGCAAGTCCATGAATGTGTCCTTCTGCTGGGGTTCCATGGATCCTGGATTCCTCCCATATGACACTACTATTAATTATATTACCATACTACCATTAATTGCACTATGCTGTAAGTAATGGTCTTCACTGCTGTCTATCTCCCCATATAGTCTGCAAAGGTAGAAAATGCTCTTTGGTTAGGTTTACTGTTAAAGCACGCACTCTGAATGAAGAGACCCCAGCAAACAAGCTTTGTGTGAGCAACATGGCTGTTTATTCATCTGGGTGCAGGCGGGCTGAGTCCGAAAAGAGAGTCAGCAGAAGGCAGAGGGATACGAGTTGGTTTTATAGGTTTGGGGTAGGCAGTGGAAAGTTACAGAAGTTACTGTTTAGGGCGATTTTTTGCAAGCCAGGAGGGGGTCGCAGGTTTGCAAGCTGGGAGGGGTCATAGGGTCTGGAATCAGGAGGTTGACCAAGGTCAGTTACAAAGTCCAACGGCCTCGTCAATTGAGGCCACAATAAGAAACAATAGAAGAATGTCTCAGGTTAGTTAGGTGCCACAGGGGTTGATCGTTCTTCTGTTTTTCATGATTTTTCAGCTACTTCAGGTTTTCTAATTCCAGAAGGCCCTCCAGAGGTGTACGTGCAGATCATGGGGGTTGTTATAGTATCCATGGCACCGTCAGTCAGCCTAAAAGACCTTACGTTTACATCCTTGATGCATAGCATGGGGCCTGACAGGTAGTAATCACTCAATGCTTGTTGAATGAATGAATAAATTGATTTGAACTGCTCAAGAGCCCCCTACTAATCAATGATTTGGTGTGGGCTGAACCTAAGTCTTTAATTATCCCAAGAAGCCTTTAAATCTTCCAGCTCTGCTATTCCAGCAGTCATTTATCTCCCACTCTTTTGGGGGCAGATGGAATTTTTTTTTTTTGCCAAGAGAAGGTTTGAGGTATGGGATAGCAATGTATTCCTTCTCACCCCACTGAATCCCACTGAGACACTGGAATTGCTATCCAGTAGCTAACTGGGTGGGTGGGTGGAGGGGCGGGGGAGTGAGGGTAGGGTGAGGGCAGACATTCAGAAGCTGTAATGTGACAATCATCTGGAAATGTTGTAGCCCGGACGGCGATGAAAAGGGCCCAACTGCTCCAAGACAGAGTTCATCATCATTGGTCCTTGAAGGCAGGGAAGCCGGGCTGGGATGCCATGAGGCTCCTAACAATCCTTCCCTTCCAAACATGCCCCTTTAACCTGCAGGTGTGTCCCCACCCTGCAGGACAGTGAAGCATGGCAAGAGGACCCTATGTCAGGGAAACTAACCTCCAGTCCCTGCCAACACTACCCAGTGGAAGGAAGAGTCCAGCAGGCTGGTATCTCTCCAAGGATCCACCTTTCTTCTTCAAACCAGGGTTTGAACCAGCTCCTGAGTCCCAAGTGTAGCCCAATCTTTCAGTTTGTTATTTACAATAACACATCTTATTCCAGCTCTTTCTATGTGCCAGATCCTCTGAAGGTTACTGAGATGAGTAGGACTTGGGCCCCACCCTGATGGTTTAGACTGGAAGACAGGCATTCACACCCACTTGCCAGGTCATCATTCAGGGAACAGCTTCAGGCTCCTCACCTTCTCCTGCCTGAACAGCTTCAACCCCTTTGATACTTCTCTGCAGGTGCCACATCACGGAGATTGTTATTTTAATGCTCACAGGGCCTATGTGATGTGGGGCACCCAGTTCCAGCAGTGACCCACATGCTTGAGTGCCATGGAATCGCAGGCTTCCTAGCAGAGCTTTACCGCACAGGAATCTAGAAAGAGCACCCATCTCCCACCTACCTCACACCGTCTCGCTCCTGCCTGTCTCTCTCTGCAGCCTCTTTGTCTCCTTTTCTTTCCCCTTTGACTCATACTCCACTATATGTCTAAGTGTTCACTAATCTGGAAGCCTCATGTGTTGCTGATTCAAGGCCGTTGTAGGCAGGCTGAGAATTCTCAGCAGCTAACCATCATGTTACCTCCCACTCTCACAGGGTCTCCCAGGGGATTAAGGAAGCTGGGGCTTCTTAGGACACCAGGAAACCAGACACAAGGTGGCCAGCTTAGCAGGTGCCTGTGTGGTGTCCATGAACACCTTTGTTTATTCACTTGCTTGTTTACACGCATTTATCCAAGACAAGAGGGAACATACTGGCTTGCGTGTAAACTGAAAACTCTAGGAATGGAGTAGAGGCAGGACGTAGTGACATTCTTTCACCAGGGCCCTGCTTTTCTCTGCTCACCTCTTAGTTCCGCTCACTCTGCTCGGCTCTACCTCCGATCTGTTCTCCCTGGGGGCAGCAAGATGGCCCTGGCAGCCCCGGCTCCCACCCCCAGCCCCGTTCCAACTCCAATAAAAGTGTCAGAATTGGCTCTCAAAGAGTTTATGCTAAAATGAAGCTTTTAATGGCAAAAGACAAAACGTGGTATCAGAAACTTTTCAAATGGCTCTTGCTGCACTTGCTATACTACACCAACTGACTCATATTGGTGCTTTCCCTCTACCTCTTTCACCAGACAGCATGTTCCCTTAAGGCAAGAACCTGTCTTTCTTATTTATCATTGCATCCTTGGCATCTAGCACCATGCAGGGAACATAGCATCAAAAACAGTTGCTGAAGGAAGACAAAGAGGAAGGAAGGGTTAACTTAAATAGGGGCTGGGCTCTGGGTATTCTGACCACAGAGAAGTCTTGCCCACCCAAAGACTCCAATTTCTATGACCTCATGGAATAAGAAATCATCAGGCTCAGTCCAGGCACGGTGGCGCATGCCTGGAATTCTAGCACTTTGCAAGACAGAGGAGGGAGGTTCGCTTGAGCCAGGAGTTGGAGATCAGCCCAGGCAACATAGCAAAACCCTGTCTCTATTAGAAAAAAAGAAAAAGTAAAAAAAAAAAAATTAAAAGAAATCATTAGGCTCTCAAAAGGTCTCCAAAGTACACCAGAGGGAAAAATAAGAGTAGCTCTGCCCTGAGGTCCAGCCGTAGGAGAGTGAGCATGCTTCTTTCTGACACAAGCAGCCATACTGGATGCACTCTCCTAGTCAGGCTGGGTGACCATGTGGTGGAAGTCAGCCTCTGTCTATTCCAGGAAGGGAAAAGTTGAGCTGGAGGTAGAACGATGGTCCATCTAGGGGAAAAGATAATCAACTCCCTGGCTTCATTTTAGTTTAAACTAGACCTACATTTGCTCTCCAGCTTGGCAGAACAATGTTGACAAATGCCTTTCTTTTTCATCCAGATATTCCCCAGATGGCTTCACGAGTCCCTGAATGGTGTATGTTTTGGCATAAATCTACCCACAGGACCTTTAAGAAGTCATATCCCTAAGCAAATTCAATTTTTAAAAAATGTACAAGTCCTTGGCACAAACTGTAATTGTCTCCAAATCTAATATTGAGACCTGGTGCATTTTTTCAAAATGGAAGCCACCAGTAGGCCCCACAGAAAATGTGTTGAATTTATTCATGAGTGAAGGCAGAGGGCTGGAGGTGCAGGAAAACCAAGCAGATTTGAGAGAAGGAAAGAGTTACTCTTGACTGAGAAGAGGTGAGTGAACCTGAGAGGGAAGCAGGAGAGAGATGGGAAAAGTTTCCTACCCACTGATTCAGTGAGATGGAGAGAAGGGAGGGGAGGCAAGGGGAGGGGAGGGGAGGAGAGTGGAGAGGAGAAGAGGGGAGGAGAGGGGAGGGGAGGAGACTGGAGGGGAGAAGAGGGGAGGAGAGGAGAGGGGAGGAGAGGGGAGGGGAGGAGAGTGGAGGGGAGAGGAGAAGAGTGGAGGGGAGGAGAGGAGAGTGGAGGGGAGAAGAGTGGAGGGGAGGGGAGGAGAGAAGAGTGGAGGGGAGAGGAGGGAAGAGGAAGGAGAGAGAAAGAGGAGGGGAAGGGGAGGGAAGGAGGGGGAAGGGGAAGGGGAGAGAAGGGGAAGGGGAAGACAGGCACGCATAAAGACCTGCAGGGCCAATAGAACACATTCTCCTGGGCCTAGGAGGAGAACGTGCCTAAATCCCCCAGAATCTCCTTCATGAAAAAGGTCAGTCTTCCAGGGGGAAGACCACGGGAGTCCACAGGAGGCTGCCTCCCGGGAGATTATGGACACAGGGGCTGTGGGCAGGCAGACTGGAGAGGCCTTTTGGCAATGATTTGACTGGGTAGGTGAAATTTTTTTCCTGCTTTGATAGTTGGCAAACATTTTAGAGGCAAAATGGAATTTATTAACAGAAGATATTTGCCAAGGATTGTTCTCTCCCCCATTAATGGCCCCCTGCCAACTCCATTCTTCATTTCTATTTTATTTTTTAAACTTCTTCTTCCCAGGATAGAGGACTTCATCAATAAGATTCTTTCATCTCCCTTTGTTGTTTGGATCCTTAAGCCTGGCTTGAAAGAAGAGGGAGAAAGCTTCAGGGGAAATGCTCCCTGCGCTGACCCACAGCGTGGCTTCCTTCAACAAATGCAGGTATCAGCTTTCTACCCCGGGAAGAGCCTGGGCTGATCATCAATTGTCTTTCCAGAGGAATTCATTTTGTTCACCCTGGCATGGGCTTTGGAGCCCTAAAGACCTGAGTCTGAATCCATAATCCACTACTTATTAGCCATGTGGCTTTCATCTTTGTGAGCCTCCATCCATTTCCGTAGGAGTAGAGCAAGGGGAGAATACATGTTGGCTCTTGCCATTGTTTTGAGGATTCAGTGAGATGGTGCATGTTCAGTGTCTGGTACAGGGTCTGACAGAGTAAAATCTCAGTGCATGTCAGTTCTGTTGCTTCTTTTTTTTTTTTTTAAGACGGAGTTTCACTATTGTTTCCCAGGCTGGAGTGGGCAATGGCAAGATCTTGGCTCACTGCAACCTCCACCTCCCAGGTTCAAGTGATTCTCCTGTCTCAGCCTCCCGAGTAGCTGGGATTCCAGGTGCCTGCCACCACACCTGGCTAATTTTTGTATTTTTAGTAGAGATGGGGTTTCACCATGTTGGCCAGGATGGTCTCAAACTTCTGACCTCAGGTGATCCGTCCGCCTCGGCCTTCCAAAGTGCTGGGATGACAGGTGTGAGCCACTATGCCTGGCCCAGTTCTGTTCCTTCTAATACAAGAGAGAGACCCTGGTGGGAACGTGCTCATGGGTTACACAGCTAGGGATTAGAATATGGCAGCTTTAGGTATCACTTAACACAGATAAGATTCCAGCCTTCACAAAACCTACAGATAAGCAGAGGCAGCAAAAATGGGCAATATTCATTGAGGGTTTACTAAGGACCAAGTGTTCTAAACACTTTACCTGTGTGAACTTATTTAACCTTCACTAGAATCCTATTGTTATGCCCCAAGCTTGAGCGTGGCTGAACTGGCATTGGAAGCCAGCCCACATGACTCTCCAGCCAACCTTCTCAACATCATTGCAGCAGTGGAAGGGAACCACTGGATTAAACCATTTCAGAAACTGAGAAATCGAGCAGAAGTTGAGAGATTGACTCTTCCAAGCACTTGTTTTGCAGAGAAGGAAAGCAAAGCCCAGAGAGGGAAATTCTCACCCAAGGCCTTGTAGCTGCTGGCAGTGGAGTAGGCTCTAGTCTCTCAGGCCAGTGTCTTGCCATTGTGAAGGAGAGGAATGGCCAAACCCACTGTGGAGAGAGAATGTGTCCTTGACCACATTGTCTATGAGAATGGCAGGTCTTACCTTTAAATTCCCTAATGGAATTTAACGCAGATTGAACCCCCACAAAAAGCCAATCATTTTTTTCAGCCACCTCTGGTTGGCTGCCTGCTATGAGAGAAACATCAGGAGGTACATATTGCCATGGAGGGAAGTGAAGATGGAGGACACCTCATTTGTGGAACTGGGCACGGGCTTTGGGTCACATGAGGCTCATCCCTGATGAGCTAGAACATGGCAGTTATGGGAATATAACTCCAGAAACTGGTATTAGGCTCTGTATGGACATGCAGAGGAAGAAGAACCTGTCGCCACATCTACAGAGGGTTCAGGAAAGACACACTTGCAGTGACCCCAAGAAACCATGGGCAAGTCTCCATTTTTTCCCTCAGCCAAACCTCTATGCACTGGTACAGCCATACCAATTATTAAAATATTGAAAAACTTCTGCATCTCTTGGGAAACAGCCACTACCATGAGCCCCACTAGTGCCCTCAGCCACCCACTCTTTCCTGGCACCTTCAGACCTCCCTGAGTCCAGCAACAAAAGGGTTAATACTTGCCCCTGCACAGGGCCTCTAGGAGCCAGCTCCTGCCTTCAGAGCTGACTGTCTGTTAAGAATGGTCTAGGACTAGACTCATTCTTACTGTTTTTAAATAGCTTGAATGTCACCTCCAGATGAGGCTACCCAAATGGAATGAGACATCTAAATAGAGCCATGTGGGGTCCATCTGGGGTGGCTCCCCAAAGGACAAATTTTGCAAAGGAAATCTGAAGGGGTAAGAGATGCAATTTAGTGGCTAGGAGAGGGAGGGTTTGAACAAAGCTCTGATTAAGGAGCAATCCTCCTGTGGTATGCTAGGGTTTAAACACAGGGTTCAGAGGGGCACGCACAGCCCTCTGCCCTCGGCTGCCCTCTGCACTGCTCCTGTCACAGACTCTGAGAACAGGCCTAGCAGTCAGTGGCCGCATTATTAATACTCCTTGATCTGCCGGACTCCCTCTCCTCATCGCACATGCTGGGGGCTTATGCTCCTAGACAACATGTGCTGAAAGAATGCAGGTCAGAGCAGCACAGAGGACTCCCGGGCAACCCATCAATCCTCTGCCCAGCGGGGTTGCCAAAGGTCATCCAAGCAGGGTCGTGGGATATAGGAGGCTTCACTCAGATTCAGATATTTGCAGACAAAGAAAAAGGTTCAATCACTTCGGGGGTATATCTCCCACACTGTGTGACAGCTGGGAATGGGCTCCTTTGTCTTCATCTCATTCCTCCTGTTCAAATGGAGAAAGAGCAAACAGGGCCAGGGAGGCAGAAAGAGTAAGGGCGGGACAGAGCCCACTCACCTTCCCCTACGCTGCAGTGGAAATGCAGGGCCAGGCCAGGGTGTGTTTTGCTGGCTCCAGAGCCAGACAGTCCTGCGTCCACAGCCAGGCTTCACCTTTACCAGCTGTCAGACCCTGAGCAGGTTATTTAACCTCTCAGAGCCCAAAGTTTCCTTGTCGATAGAACAGGGATAATAATGACTCCGGAGCCCTGTGAGGATCAAGTAAAGTCATATATGGAAGGCATCTACCCATGTGACTATTGCTGGTTCCCTTCCTTCATCTTATTAGACTAGGAAACAAAAACTGTCTCCCGAGCCATTCAAAGGTTATAAACTAAGTTTAGGAGTCTTTTTCTGCCATCGGCATACTTTCTCCCATATCTTCACCTGATTTTTTTCTTCCCTTGAACTTCCCAATCCTTGGCTCTTTCCTAGGAATAAAAGGGCAAGAGATGCCCTGGCAGTAAGGAGACAGTTCCTACAGCCAAGTAGGTATTTCAGAAGGGAAGGCTTCTGCCATCTTGTACTATAGATCAAGGACCTCCCCAAAGTTCTAGGGCTTAACCTGGAACTTTCACTTCTAGGACTCAAAGTGAAAACATTCAAGAATTTAAAGGTTCAAAGATTTAGAAGTTTACATACAAAGTTGTGACACACACACATATATATATATACACTAACACATGTATACGAAAAAAATATATATATACACACACAAATATATCACAATCTAAATGTCACGAAAATTTTGCTAAATGAATTAAAGGAATTATTTATCGTAGAACATTATAAAGAACACTATATATGCTAGGACACTATAAAGCCATTAAAAATCAGGTTTGAGAAAGTATTTGTTGAGAGAGAGAGAGACTCTTGAAATACACAGTACAGTGAAAAGTCAAGACCCAGAACTGTATTTATGGGATGATCTCAAACACCCAACAGATGTCTGAGTATAGGCAAAAGACTGGAAGGAAATTCACCAGGATGTGAGTTCTGGTCAACTCTGAGTGTTGGTATTGGAAGAGAGTTTTATTTTCCTCATTACAAAAGTAATTCATGTCCATGGTAGAAAATTTGAAAAACATAAAATGGCATAACACGAAAAGGTTGACTTTAGTTTTAAAATATCTTAAAAGAAGAATGATTGGTCTCCAACTGATCCACAAAAATATGTCAGCAATCGAAACCTTCAGCTCCTTGACTACCAGCTGCAATGTTTGCAATACTATGCTCTGCACACACTTATGCACATACACACACACACGCACATGCGCACTCTGAGATTCTACTAAGACGCAGTGAAGTCCCTTGATGGGGTTGCAGGAGCTGAGGCTGAGAAGAAGGTGTCCATTGGAAGAGGAAAGACACGAAAATAGGAGGAGAGGATTGTGAGGAGAAACAAAGTGAGAAAAGTGGCGAGTGGGCTTCTAGGAAAAAAATTCCTGCTAATTACCAACTTCGTTTAGAAAGATGGGCTGAGAGTCTTTTGCCAAAGAAAGAAGAGTCTACAGGATGGCTATTTTAAGGAAAATATGTGCAACCATCTGGAGGCTGAAGGGCTTGCTCTCCAGAGACAGGTGGGCCTGTTTTTCATTGCAAATAACAAACCACGCCAAGACATGGCAGCTTATGGGACAGTGGTCATTCATGCATCTGCAGCCTGGGCAGGGCTTGGTGGGGCAGCTCACCTCTGCTCCACATGCTGTCAGATGGGATGACGTGACTGGGGGTGCCCAGGACAGCGGTCCCCCAGGCCTGGCACACTGGTGCTAGTCAGCTGGGAGTGCAGCCAGGGCCGTGGGCTCCTCTCCACGTGGGCCTCTCCTCCCGAAGAGCTGCTTTGGCTTCTTCTGGGCACAGTGGCCGGATTCCAAGAGTGAGTGTCCCAAGAGACAGGAAGTGAGAGCTGCCAGTGTCTGAAGGCCTGGGCCCAGAAGTTGGCACAGCACCTCTTTCACTGTATTCATTTGTCAAGTAGTCACAAGGCCAGATTCAGGGCAAAGGGAGACAGATCTCAATTCTTGATGGGAAGAGGGTCAAAGAATTTGGGGGCCACATTTTAAAACTGTCACAGAGGGGGACACACAAGATCAGTTCTTGGGGGGCTGCTCCAAGTCAAGCTGTTTACATCGTGGTGCTCATGAAGGACAGATGGGATGAGAAGTTTGATGGGTGAGCAACATCGCACCACATCCATAAAGAAACTGCCTGCTCTGGCCTGGGAGGGGAAGCCCAGTTGCTCTCTGGCCCACCTGGCCAGCCCCCACATCATGGCTCCCTCCCGCCTCTGGGCTCTTCTCCTTCCACCTCGTCTGTCCTCAACAACCCTGAACAAGCTCCAGTTCCCGCAGGTCCCCAAGGCCTGTGTGAGCAAATGGAACACCCCGCCACTCCTCAGAGCCAGCTATAAATGCCAAATGATGTCAGGGACCACTCAGGTGTTTCTGGCAAAAGAATTGGCCACTTTCTCTCCATGGGACTGATGAAGCCGAGGAGGGAGCTAGTTGTGCTTTGTCTGGCCAGCATGCAGCTCTGCCGGGACTGGTCTTCTCCTGGGACTTTCATACCCATAAACTTCTGAGAGGGGACCTCACAGATGGAGTCCAGCCATGGAGGGGTATGAGACTCAGAGCAGGGAAGTGGCTGACTCAGAAAAGACAGGGCTAGAACCCAGTTCTCCCAACTCCAAGTTAGGTGTTCCCTCCACCAGCCCATCTCCTAGGGCACATTCGTTCCCTACTAGCAATGGAGCTTCCACTGCGAGCGAGGCTCTTACACACAGGGGAGCTCATCTTGGATGAGAAAATGTTTCCAGTGCAACACCTCCACCCACCAAACCCTAATAGGGTATCTAAACATTTCCTGCAAAGCTCAGAAGGGCAGATCTGCAAAGCCAAGGTACACTGACTCCTGTTCCAGAGCCAGTGAAACTTCTCCAATTTCCTCAGTGTCCCCTTTTATAAAGGATGGGAACTGTGCTTTCTATTGTGTGATGTATTTGAGGTTGATTTTCCATTACAATGATGCTCCAAGTGAATTACCATCAAGTAAAAAGGTGGATCCAGGAAGTCACGGCTTCCTGTGCCCCATACCACCCCATATGCCCCAGGCCCAGCATAAAAAGCATAGCTCAGTGCTGGCGGGGGCGGGTTGCAAAAGCATTTGAGTTCTGAGACCAGATGGCCCCTGAATCCAGGGATCTGGGCAGGAGAGCCTGAAGCATTAGGGTTCTCCTACAGCCGTAGAGTGTGTCTTACCAGGGTCACCCCAAACAGATATGCAAGCATCAGGGTGCCCAGGTGAAGGCTGAAATTCTGCTTGGGACTGACTGGCCCAAACATGTCCTTGCAGGCAGTGGGGAACTGTGCCCATCACCCTTCTCCACCAGCAAGCAGAATTCACCCTCCCAATGTTCCTGGTGTACGATCTTTCAACAAAGGTTTATTGAATACCAACTATGTACCTAAGACTGTATAGACACTTGGAATAAAGAGAAAAACAAACAAATAAAAATCCCTGCCCCGTGAAACTTATGTGCTAATGGAAGAGGCAATATGATGTCAAGGGTAATAAACTCTCTCAAGAAAAACAGAGTGGGGAGGGGATGGAAGACAGGGAGGCTGCTCTGGACACACTGGTCTGGGAGAGTCTCTGATGTGGTGACGTCTGCGCAGAGGCCTGAGTGGAGTAAAGGAGCCCGAGGAGACATGGTGACAGTAAGATCGCAGCCAAGGGCACATCAAGCCTCAGTGCCCGAGTGGGAGTACATTGGTATTTGAGACTGGAACAAGCGAGCCTAAAACGAGGAAGACAGAACTAGCATTGTTTAAGTGCTGAGTATGTGTCAGGCACCGCTCTTATTCAATTGTTAAGACCACCCAAGGAGGGAATAGGTAGGCTCAGAGGACCTACCAGATCACACAGTACTCAGTGGATAACTTGGAATTTGAAACCAGGAATAGATGACTCCACAGCCTGTTCTGTTTTCACTATACCTTTTGGAGACAGACTTTCTTTCAGGGTCTGGAGGCACTTTTATCTAAGCAGTTACTGTATGGGACTCATTGTCTAACCCCGTCTGAGCCCAGGACAAAACTGTGACAAGTGCCTGCCCTTTGGCCATCAGCCTCAACAAAGGCAGACCACACAGACTCACTCTTACCCATGTCCTGATGCCCCACCTGCCCCTCTTCCCAAGCCCCAGAAGGGCTACGGTTTGTGTACCCATGAGATATCCCAAAGCCAGAACAGAGAAACAGGACTGCTAGACAGACCTAGATTCCCAGCCTCCAAGTTCCCTCTTTCTTGGAACCAAAGGAAGACCAACTGCGAAGTCACATGAAGAGACACAGAGGGGCTGAGCCAAAGCACAGCAAGCATGGTGCCATCTTTTTTTTCTTTTTTTGAGACGGAGTTTTGCTCCTGTCACCCAGGCTGGAGTGCAATGGCGCGATCTTGGCTCACTGCAACCTCTGCCTCCTGGGTTCAAGTGATTGTCCTGCCTCAGCCTCCTGAGTAGCTGGGATTATAGGCACGTGCCACCACACCTGGCTAACTTTTTGTATTTTTTGTAAAGATGGGGTTTCATCATGTTGGCCAGGCTTGTCTCAAACTCCTGACCTCAGGTGATCCACCTGCCTCAGCCTCCCAAAGTGCTGAGATTACAAGCGTGAGCTACCGCGTGCGGCCATATGGTGTCATCTTTAGAACTGCAGAGAGCTCTGTGTCAGTTCCATGGTTAGTGTCCTAGAAACCTTTGTTTTCTAGACTGAGGACTCTTGGGAATCACAGTCAGGGAACCAGAAGTGACTGAGATGAGATTTAGTCAACCACGTCCTCTCTCTTCCTCCTGCAGTGGAAGGACCAAGGAATAGGCCAGAGTACACAGGCGCCAGCCAGGTGTAGTCCAGGCCTTGGACTATTAGTCAGCAAGTTCCAGCAAGGGGAGCAGAAAGCACAGGCCAAGTGGCTTTAATTCAGCTGAAATCCCAGACCACCAGGCCGTGTATTCACCTAACTGGGGTATGAAAAAAGATTTGGGGGAGAGTTATGCTTAAAACAAAAGTCACTTTCCCATCCAGTTCTGATGATTCAAGATGTATTTTCCAACCACTTACTAGAGGAAACCTTTTACTAGCCTTCCCCTATTCCTCTTTATTTTACTATTTTATTTTATTATTTGAGATGGGGTCTCATTCTGTCCCACAGGCTGGAGTGCAGTGGCGCAATCTCGGCTCACTACAACCTCTGCCTCCTAAGCTTAAGTGATCCTTCCATCTCAGCCTCCCGAGTTGCTGGAATCACAGACTACTTGGACTGGCCCAAACATACCCCTGCAGGCAGCAAGGACCTGTGCCCCTCACCCTTCTCCACCAGCAAGCAGAATTCACCCTCCCAACATTCTTGGTTTAAGATCTTTTAACAAATATTTATCGAATACCAACTATGTATCTAGGACTGTTATAGACACTTGGAATAAACAGAAAAACAAACAAAATCCCTGCCCCTGTGAAACTTATGTGCTATGTTTCTGCACACCACGCCTGACTACTTTTTTGTATTTTTGTTAGAGACAAGGTTTACCATGTTGCCCAAGCTGGTCTCAAACTTCTGAGCTCATGCCATCCTCCCACCTCAACCTCCCAAAGTGCTGGGATTATAGGCGTGAGCCTACAGTGCCTGGCCTATTCCTCTTTATTTCCTTTTTCCTTTATATATTCTCCTCATCTGTGCTTAAGTGTTCTCTTTCTCTCTTTCTCTCTCTCTGTCTCTCTCTCTCTCTCTGTCTCTCTCTCTCTCTCTCTCTCATCTAATGTAATCTAATACAATGGAATATTTTTCTTTGGGATCATGGGGGAGGTTCTCCTGTCTGGGAACCTGGCCAAGCTATACGTATTTACAACATCTGAGTTCCACTTCAAAAGTCTGTTTCATGACCCTGTTCCTTTGATTACAATCTAATCCTATGTAAGGGCAGGAATGTTTTCTGCTGCAGCACTGGCTTTGAGAGAGACATATTACCAGCTATCACAACTTCCTCCCCGGTCACCCAGTTTAAAGACAACATCACACATCCCTAGGCCTCTCCCTACTAAGCAAAATTTTTAGAAGAACTATGCTTGCAGAAAAATTAATAAGACATTTTCGAAGAGACATCAATCATAAAACTTGCCCTTACCTTCTTAAAAAAAAAAAGTGTTAGAGTAGATTAGTCTGGGATTTAAGTTTTCAGGGTGTGATCAAAAGAAACACATAAGAGTTCAATGCTAGCAATGATATTAAACATATATCAGTTTTGTGTGTTGAAATGTTTTTTTCTGATTCAATGCATTCATGAGCAGCCTACACCCCACTTTGGAATAGAGGCATGGAACAGTGAAAGATGGTTTGCCATAAGCAGCCCAACTTTCAAATCCTAACTCAGCCGCTTAATGGCTGTGTATGCAAAACTATTTCTCTAAGCTTTGGTTTCCTCATCTATAAAATGGAGACAAAAAATATCCAACTCTTAGAGTTGAAAGAATTCAATGAGATAGTCTTAAAGCTCTCAACAAATGTTAATTTCTCCCATACACACGTCCTTGCATTACGCTCAGTTAAGAGAGGTTGCAAACCTAAACTGTGCATAAGATAAAGGCATTACCAGACCCTTACCATCAAGATCACAATCCTGTGGAAAGATAGCATTTAGCAGTATATAATAAACTGCCAAACTGGTGCTAGGTTGGAAATAGTCAACACAGAAATGGTCGGGGCATAAAGGGGATGGCCCCTATCAGGAAGGCTTCAAGAAAGCTTCGTCGGGAAGGCTGCACAGAGATGGTCCGTGAATGGTTGGGAGGCTGGCACTTCAAGCTCAGGTGTGGAGGAAGAAATCAGATTCCCATGTTTGTGGGAAGATGAGACAAGACTGACCCATAAAGAGAAGCCATGGTGGGGACGATGTGACGGGGAAGGGGCAGCGTCATGGTGTGGGGACATTGGAAAGCCAGGTAGAGGCAGGCGGCCATGATTTCATTTGAAAGGGCATTCATTGTCAGTTCTGACACCATGAGATCAGGGCTTTATGGAATGAAATGCTAAAGGCCTCCCCTCTCCCCAGACAAGAGGCAGCCATTAGGAGAAGGAGGAGCCAGTGGGGGGGAGGAGCATCCACAAAAGAGGGAGGGTGGAGTTCACCCACAGCTCAGATGCAGTGGATACAAGAGAAGAGGAATCACAGATGCCTCTTGGTTTCCATCGGGAGATCCAGCAAAATGTGCTACAACACTGGAGGCCCAGAATTTAGAAAAGAAAGTTGCCCGAAGAAGATAGCCATTTGGTCCATTTTGGACAAGTTTATGTGAGATGCCTGAACAAGAGCCCTGGCATGTGGATGTCCTCCAGAGTGTGTACCCCTTCGCGGCAGGGCCTGCTTCCCCTTCTATTTCATTCTATCCTCTCCTCTCGATGTATTCCAGTTTCATGTTTCTTAACAACTCAGCTGAATTCATAACTAGGTGTGCCTGGAGGGAGGAGGTTATGCAAGCTGTCCCGAGGAGGCCGGAGGTGTGTTCAACCCCTGTGTTTCCAAATGTTGTGTTCGGACTCTCCCGCCTTTTTTGCAGAAGAACGAGAGTTTCTAGAAAGGATCTGACTCCAAACCAGGCAAAATCTCATGTCTTAGAGGGAGGCAGTACCTTAGAGAATATTAAAATTATTGGGCCCAAAGGTAAGTTGGAGACATTCTTTAGAAGCTCTTTAGAATATTATTCCTGGATTATGTACATTCCAAATATCTTCTCCTAGGATTCGTCTCTTCACTTTCTTTAAGGAACTCTTTGATGACTCGTCATAGGTATCATGGTTGGGTCTGCCTGCCCATGCATTCTGCCTCCAGGGAAGCCCACCCTTCTCTGCTGCTGCAGTTCAGCATGGCTTTGGCTGGCAAACTCGTGTGGGCTTCTGGGCACCAGAATAGCAAGCAGGCCCCAAGGCAGCCAGCATCAGGAATCGAGAAAGGGAGTTCCAGATGGAAGCAGCAGAGTGTGAAGATGCTTGACTGCAGGCCAGCGCCATGGCGGGGGGAGAGGTGTGGGGGTTTGGAATGCCCTAAAAGGTTCCAGACCAGTGACGAAGCTGCTAGAAAAGGCTGAGCACAGACCCAAAGGAACATCTTGTATCCAAGCCCTGTGTTAAGATTTGGGGAATTACAGACCCCGGAGGATTGAAATCACCCTCACTCTAAAAACATCGTATCCACTGTTCAGTCTTCTGCCAAGATTCCCAAAGCAGAATTTGTTTTTTTAACAGAGATGGTAATCTGCCACAACTCTCTTGGGTCATTCATTCAGACCCCCTAATACTTCCACTGCCTTCTATGCAATGTTAAGAAGGGGAAAAAGTCCAATTTCAGATTTTTCTGGACAGTTTGAAGAAACAAACACAGAAGAAATGGTTTACATCAATGAAATGGATAAAAGTTAGAGAACAGAAAGAACTTCTCAGAGTCTGAGAAGGTATGAGAGAACAACCATGGTCTGAACAGTGAATCTCGGTATTCTTTTGTGAAAGAGCCAGCTATACTAGGCCTCAGTTTCCCCATCTGTAAAACGGAAAGACCATTCCCTGCCTTGCCTTACTTGGCATTGCAAAGAGTACAGCCCATCTGAGATGCTAAAGGCCTTGGCATGTTGAAAGGAAGTGTCTGCAGGGATCTATGAACTGAGAGGTCATCCAGCCATGGAGATGGGAAAATGAGGACTCTTCACCCTAGAACATCTTCCAGAGGCACCTAATGAGTAATGGGGCCAGAGCCATTTGTAATGTGCCACCAGACTGTACTCATCTGCTTGGCTGACAACACTCCTCTTGCTTTCAGACGAAAGCCCACTTTCTTCCTGTCAAAGGAATGTGACTTGACTACTCCCAAGGCTTGGTGATCCCAAGCATTCCAAGACCACCTCCCACAAGTCTCCATCAGAGCTACCAAGCAGCAACTGCAGACTCCTTCTGGAGGCAGGAAACAGTCACAGGTCCAAAGGGGGTGAAGAGGAACACTGGGGAGCTGGCTTAGAGCCTGGGAAGTGTGAAGCGCCATCTCAACATGTAGGTTTCAACTGCGGCCCCAGTGAGCCCTGGAGTCCCACTAGGGTATCTTGGTCAGAGACTGGAGGAGGCCAGAACTGTTTTCCATTTCCCACCCCTGCCTCAACCACAGCATCTCTGATGTTATTGGTCTTAAATATTGGGATATTGCATGTTTTGTTTGCAAAAAGAGTTTTATGTCTCTGAAAATGTTTCTAAAACACTTGTCTCCACTAGTAAATTTTATAAAGAAACCAAAGCATACAGAAGAAAAATTAATTGCACTTAATTAAGACTTTAGAATCATATATCACATCCAACAGAAGAATTCTACTAGGAAAAATGCCCAAGCTGTTGCCCCCAAACTAATGTAACATGCTCATAAATGGCATCTGCCTTTATATTCTTGCTATTTCTTTATTGAGCTTTCCCCATTCTCTCAATTCCTAAGTATCCTAGAGCAGGCAGAGATCCTGCTATTTAAGAAAATGTTCCCTGAGTATCCTCTTCTAGGCCATTGCAGACCCTTCTCTCAGCTCTGTTTTGTGCACCTTCTGTACTTAACCCTTGGTACTGCAGGTAGATCTAGACTATGAACACCTTAAGGACAGGGATCATGTCTAATCCCTTCAATCTATGTGGCACATGTTTAAGCACAATGCCAGTAACTCAGGATGAGTTTGAGAGACGAAAGGAAGGAAGGAAGGAAGGAAGAAAGGAAGGAAGGAAGGAAAGAGGGAAGGAGGGAAGGAGGGAGGGAGGGAGGGTGGGAGGGAGGGAAGGAGGGAAGGGAGGGAGGGAGGGAGGGAGGAAGGGAGGGAGAGAGGAAGGAAGGAGGGAAGGGAGGGAGGAAGGGAAGGAAGGAAGATACTTCTGCACAAACATAATTTCCTGGTTTCTCTTGTGTAAGTAAGTTAACATCCTCTACGGTTTTTTTTTTCCCCCCTTCTAGGTCACAGAGGGCTAATGCTGTAAATTCTCTCTCAGAGGAGAGCTGGGCAGATGCACTTGGGAACATTTAAAAAACTAGGTTGTCATTGGAGAGGAAACAGCCAATATATTTAGCCACCCATGGCATGCCAAGGCCTTATCGAGACAGAAATAGGCACTGTAGGAGGAATCTCAATTAAATATTTTTCTACGCAGTCAGTTCTGGGCTTTGCCTGAACATGCATAGAGAGCTGGGGTGAAGCATAGGACAGAAAGCCAAGATTTGAGTGGGGCTTCTGAATCATCCTGGGGCTTAGCTGCTTGTAATGTAAAGCTGGTGACTCCAGGGGGCAGGGGTGCTAGCCTACCTTCCATGTTCAAGGAGCAGGACACCCTCCCTGCAGGCACTTTCCAGAATCTTCCACATTTGGGAGACCCATCCTCTCCACCATACCTACTCTTAAGTGGCACCAAGTATCTGGAATAGTCTTCCCATGAGCTTCACCCAACCATTTCCAGTAGTCAACACTCCCTAAGAATCCTGTCTGGTGCAGAAAGTGTTCCTGGAATGACTTGAGGCGAAACACAATGACACTTTGGGGTTAGAATTCCACTCTGCAGTCTGGTTATCTTTGTTAAAATAGGTAGTACTTCCTTTCCTGAATGGACTGGGCTTTGAGAATGAGCTCCAGTGCTGGGCAGGGTGAGAGTGGGAGGGGTACCTGGCGGGGGTGCAGACAGTTCAGTGCAGAATGCACATATGAATAATAACAAATCTCTCTTTTTTTTCATATTTGGGCTTTTCCAAATATGGAAAACAGCTTTTCCCACTTAAAAGTGTATCATCAACTTTTTCCCATGTCATTGCATGTTCTTTTACAATGCGATTGTTAACATCTATATAGCATGCCCTCATTTGGAAGTCATTTTATTTAGCTAATCTCCAGATGCTAAGCATTTAGATTGTTTCCTGTTGTTATAACACTACGATGAACCCCCTCGGGGGACTGTTGTGTTCATTTCTAATCATTTCAAGAGGCAGGATAGCTGGGGGTTAAGAACAAGGGCCCAGCAGCCATTCTTCGTGATCTCAATCCCAACGTCATGACTGTTCCTTGTTAGACCTTGCTCAAATGACTGGGTCTCCACATGCCTCATTTTCTTCATAGTAAAAAGTATTAACAGTACTTACTGTATAGGTTGTCTTGGAGATTAAATATGTTAATAAATATAAGTGCTTAAAACAATGCCACTTTTAACACTGTATGGTTGAGAAAGTACTCAGTAAACTTTAATTATGATATCCTTGGGATTATATTCCTTAAAGAATTTCTGGATCAGTGAATTTGCACATGTTTAAGGCCTTTGAAACATATTGCCCAATTGGATTGGGCCAATTTACATCCCCATAAGCAATCTATAAACACACTGGGTTGGTCACAGTCTTCCAAACCTCTTTTAAAATACCCAAAACACTTACTGTAAGCAACCAGGACTTCTCTGTAGTTGTAGGATCTAGCACTACTGATGCCTTTGTCTTGAAACACTCGACTCCCTGGTTCTTCCCGTCTTCTGGGTTCCCCTTTTACATCTCTGATCTTCCCTCCAGTTCATTCCATCCCCTTCCCTGAGACTGCGTGAAGCTGGATGTTTCCTGAGGTCCAGACCACAGCAGTCTTCTCTCCTTTCTCTACATCCTCTTTCACAGAGGCCTCATTCACTGCAAACATCCCCTCGGCTTCCTGACACTTCTAGTTCTCATTCGTCATGAATGTTGCAAGCCTAGTCTCCAATTACTGATTAATTCCATGTGACTGTCCCATGGTTTCAAATCTCCAAATCCAACACCAAATCTACCAAGTCTGGCTTCCTCCCCTCTACCTTCACAGGCAAGCTCCCAGTTTCCATATTCCTATTACCAAAGCTTGAAACTTCAAAGTCCCCTTCGACGCCACTCTCTGACATCTAAGCAGTCATCAGATGCAACATTTATTTTTTTTCCAGTATCTCCTGGACTGTCTCTTCCTTTCCATTTCTAACACGTCACCTTTATTCACACTTTTATAAGGTAAGTTCTCTCCAACCAGCTCTCCCTGGCACACTCGTTCCTTTGATCAGCTTGAAGATGGATCTCTATAAATGCCCCAACACTCCCCTACTCAAGGATCCTCTGCAGACCTCATCACCAGAACAAAGCCCATACTCCTCCCTCTGGCATCAAGAATTTCAAAGACCTGACCCCCATTCTATATTTCTAGCCCTATCTTCTGGACCTGACCTGTATTTCTTTTAGCCTGAAATGTCCATTCCCTCTCAATCCTATCTATTCTCCAAATAATTCTCCTCCCAGAAGGCTTTTCTGGCACTCCAGCCTACAATAACCAGTTGTACTTATGACAGTAGGGCTACAAATAATAGTTTGAGAAACACTCAAATTGGCTTCAACCATACGGATATTTGTTCGCTCGCGTCACAGGGAACCTACACATAGAAGAGCTGAAGAGCTAGGCTAGAGCAAACACTGCTGCTCAGCAGCATCTATTTTCCCCTTCCTCTTTGCTGACAGAAGTTCAATTTTGCTCAACTCTCCTACTCTTCTTTTTGTTCAAGTCTACAGAGTCTCGTGCTTCTGAGAGGCTGACCTCATTCTTAGATCTAGTGAGCAGTTCAGGACTCAGGCACTGGAGCTGGAGTTCAAAACTTAGTTCTGCCACTTCCTAGCTGTGTGGTCCCTGGGCAAAATATTTAATCTCTGTGTTTCCCAGCACTTTGGGAGGCCAAGGAAGGAAGGTCACTTGAGCTCAGGAGTTCAGCCTGGGCAACATAGTGAGACCTCATCTCTACTAAAAAAAAATTTTTTTTTAATTAGTCAGGTGTGGTGATGCACATCTTTGGTCTCAGCTACTCTGGAGGCTGAGGTGAGAGGATTGCTTGTGCTGGAAGGATCAAGGCTGCAGTGAGCTATGATCACACCACTGCACTCCAGCCTGAGTAACAGAGCGAGACTCTGTCTCTCTAAAAAAGCAAGCAAACGGCCGGGCACAATGGCTCACACATGTAATCCCAGCACTTTGGAAAGCCAAGATGGGCGGATCACTTAAGCTCTGCAGTTCAAGACCAGTCTGGGCAACATGGTGAAGCCCCGTCTCTACTAAAAATACAAAAATTATCCAGGTATGGTGGTGCACTCCTGTAATTGCAACTATTCTGGAGGCTGAAGCATAAGAATCGCCTGAACCCAGAAGGCAGAGGTTGCACTGAGCCGCGATCGCGCCACTGCACTCCAGCCTGGGTAACACAATGAGGCTCCATCTCAAACAAAAACTTTGCTTCAATTTCCTCACGTATAAAATGAGGATATTAGTAGTACTACCTCTAGACCATTAAGATTGTTAAGTGAGATAATATATGTAAAGCACTTAGAACAGTGCCTGGCACATAGTGACAGCTGTGTTTACAGAGCACTTGCTGTTTTTACCCTGACTAGGGTAAAACAATAATGGAACTCCCCTGCTCTTTGCTATTGCCTGGTTTGGGGTAGCCATGGGATCCAGAGCTGGACATAAAGCCATGACATGACGGGAGTCCACTGGGGACGTTCTGGGGATATTGTCTTAACTCTTAAGGAGGAGACTTGAGATTGTCTGACCCTTTTATTTTCCATACTGTGCTGCTGTGGAAATTTGAGCTGAGAAAAACAGAGAGACCAAGAGACACAAGAGAATTTCTTTATTGAAGCTTTGGCTGACGGTGGCTTAACTGCCTATAATGGCCGCCAGCCCCTAACAAAGAAAAGTGCATTGCTCATATAATTTTTTTTTTTAGTGCCGGAAGACAGGGCAGGAAACAGGTTTAAACAAAGACAGTTAGTTACTGACTTGTGACAAGTTTTACAACCTTGAGAAAACATACATTCCATATGCGGTCTATTTTGTTCCCATGGCTTGCAACTGGGGAAGAAAACAGGATTTACAGAAATGAGCTGTGGGCTGCAAGTACAAAGATATGCTTGGGTGCTTTATCTTGGAGGCGGTGCTGGGTTTGTTTAGCTCTAAACACAGTTTGCAACTCTGCCTGGAAGATAAAGCTTAGCAGTTGCAGACAATTTAAGCAATTCAAACCAGGCTGGAAGGGCTTACTTGCTCCTCTGCTTACTATGATTATTTTTGTGGCCTAGTTTTAAAGCTTATTATTTATTTTAAATTAATTTATATTCCAATTTTTATTTTCCTCCTCAGTGCCCTGTCTGAAGCCTGAGCATGCTGCCTGGCCCGTGCAGCCTGGGCCGATGGGGCCTCAGTGTCGGCTGAGTGATGCCATCAGAGACCGGGACGCTCATCTCCTTATGCATCCCTCTTCCATGTGCTGGCTTCTTCCAAGTGGCAAGTCGGTGGCAGCAGTCCCAGTTCTTGTGTTCTAGGCACAACAATCGGAGGAGTAGAAACTGCCCTTTCCTGTGTCTCTCTTTAGGAGCGAGAGAGGCTTTCCCATTGGCTGTTCAGCAGACCCATTTTTGCCTTATTAGCTAGAATCATGTCACGTGGCCTTTCTTAAACCAATGAATGCCAAAGTCAATAGGATTTTCTATAGCCCAGCCAGGGCAGGCCTAGAGATGTGATGGGGGTCACATCCCCAGAGACAACAAGGCAACTTCTAACAGCATCTCTGTTGGTTCCTTTGTCCATGGGTAGTTGTGTCAAGATAAAGGATTTCCATGTACGACTCAAGAGACCTAGGTTCAGCCTTGGCACTGCTGCTAGCCAGCTGGGTGACTTTGAGCAAATCACTTAACTTCTCTGAGTCAGTGTCTTCACCTAAAGTGAGAACGATAACCTTGCCTTCGTGTTTTAAGAATCCAATGAGAAGATATGGGGCAGCACCCTGCGAGCTGGAATTTGCTGTGCAAATGGAAGATGCTATGGATTTTAGGGCTGCTTTCCTCCTTTAGGAATCCACTTTCAGGCAAGAGAACTCTAAAGCCAGCAGCCAACCAGCAAAGTGAGTCAAGAATCTCCATCTCCTTTCTCTGGATGGCTCTTTTGGGCTGCCGCATCTCAAAGCCTGCTCTTGGGTCAGCAGCCCCACCTGTGGTCCTCTGTCCCTCTCCACACCCATAACCACTGGCCTTTTTTGGACTGAAGAATGTTCATGGAAGAAAAATACCTCATACCTCACTTCCTTGAGATGCCCATACCCACCTGCCTCAAGTCTCACAGTCAGGAGGGCTGGGATGTTGCATTTTTATCTAGAAATTTGAGGCCATCATTTTTTTTTTTTTTTTAAAGACAGAGTCTTACTCTGTTACCCAGGCTGGAGTGCAGTGGCACGATCTTGGCTCACTGTAACCTCTGCCTCCCAGGTTCAAGCAATTCTCCTGCCTCAGCCTCCTGAGTAGCTGGGATTACAGGCGCACGCGCCACCATGCCAAGCTTATTTTTGTATTTTTAGTAGAGACAGGGTTTCACCATGTTGGCCAGGCTGGTCTTGAACTCCTGACCTCAGGTAATCCACCTGCCTTGGCCTCTCAAAGTACTGGGATTACAGGCATGAGCCACTGCAGCCGGCCAAGGCCTTCTATATTTTAACGCAGTCTCTTGAGATCTGTAAAGGCCAGGCAAGACATATTTTAGAAAATTATTGTTAAAAGCTTGAGCTCCAGAATGACAGTCTGCATTAGAATCTGGGCCTCATTGCTCAGTGGCTGGTTGATTCAAGGCAAATCATTTAGCCTCTGAACCTCGGTTTCCCCATCTTTAAGATGGAGACAAAGCCTTACTTCATAAGCCTGCTCTGAGATAAGATAAAACCTGTAAACCACTTAACACTATGCCTAACATAGAACAAAAGCCACCAAGCAGAAGTCGGGCTCTCTATTACGTGTATAACACCTGTTGGGTGTTAAAAAATGGGTCTAATTCTAGCTCTTCTCCAGCCTGGAGGGGCTAGGAGCCTTGGAAAGAGAACAGGAGACCTGAGTTCCAGTCCTGGCACTACCACCATGAGCTGTGTGGTCTTGGTCACCTCTGAGCTTCTGTTTCCTTGTCTATAAAGTGGTAAGGCTGAATGAAGTGGTTTCTGAGCCCCCACCCTGTGCTAACGAGCTCATGTTTGTGGCGTTCTAGTTCTTCCATGACAAGACTTCCAGAGTCTCCTCCTGTCTATCTGCTTTGCAGAAGTGGCTTCTGGGACTGTCCATGTCCAGGCATTTACTCCGGGGGCTCCTGGTCATCTTCAGGCACAGACACTGCATCTCCACATCTGTCCTGCTGCTGCCCTTTCGCTTTCATCTGAGGCTCCTCCTGGACTTCTGGGAATGCCATCCCTCCCTGCCCCCACCGTATGCCCCTAAGGCCTCTCTGTCCACTCACTTTCTTGTCTTCTACCCAAATTCCTAGCTCCCTAAGCCAGGTAAAAAAGCAATTTAGTTCGACCTAAGCTGGCACTTTCTCAGAACCTTCCCTCCCCTGCCTCTGGCACATTCTTTGTGTTTCAGCAGGACCCAGAGAGCTGGAGAATTCCTCTCCCTCCTTAGCGTGGGTCCCCGTGTTGGCATGCCAACAGCCCCAAATATTTAAGGCAATCATGAAAATGAGCTCAGAGTCCCATGCCAGAGCCTTGAAAGGAATTAGGCTAAAAACAGGGCAAAGGAAGAGGTGAGGCCAAACAGAAAATGCCATGAAAGGCACTGCCCAGCATGAGCATGGCCGGATCCCAGAGCCCTCCTCTCTGGCTTCACTCACCTATAGCCAGGCACTGTGCTGGGCACTAGGGATGCAAAGTTGAATGAGTCATCATCCCTGCCCTTAAGGAGCTCCCAGGCCAGCCGAGGAAGCCACACAAATGGACAGTCACAGTACAGTACGGTAAGTACGAACAAGTTGTCACCAAAGGCGCAAAAAAGCCATCAAAGAAGAGGGTCCTGGCTCTGCCTGGGGTCAGTGATGCATCTCCTACAGCCTTGATCCAGGCCTGACTAGGACAGGCGTTCAGCCAGGGACAAGGCAGAAGACTTGTTTCCAGACAGAGAAATGCAGATGCAAAGGCAAAGAAGCATGAAACAGGATGAAGGAGAGAGAGAAAGTGCACAAGCGTGACTGCTTGGGCATGTTTATGTACATGTAATGCACGAAGAATGGATTTAGACTCAGCCTTATAATTGAAGATTTTATTTTTTTGAGACAGAGTCTCGCTCTGTCACTCAGGCTGAAGTGCAGTGGTGCAATCTCAGCTTACTGCAACCTCCACCTCCCAGGTTCAAGTGATTCTCCTGTCTCAGCCTCCTAAGTAGCTGGGACTACAGGTGCCTCACACCACACCTGGCTGATTTTTTGTATTTTTAATAGAGACGGGGTTTCACCACGTTAGCCAAGATGTTCTTGATCTCCTGACATCGTGATCTGCCCGCCTCAGTCTCCCAAAGTGCTGGGATTACAGGCATGAGGCGCTGCGCCCGGCCATCGTTGAAGATTTTTTTTAAATGTTGGCCTAGATGGACACACAGATGCTTAGGGGTGGAAGGAAAATACTGGGCTGAATGCCTTTATCAGAAGGTGCCTGGAGTGCATGCCAAGCATGGATGTGTACAGGGGAAGGATGACAGAGCCATATGCCCATAGCACCTTTCCTGTGATCAATCCTGGGAGACTCCCTGCTGGAGGGGAGATAGGGTTCCCCTAGTCATTTGAGTGAAGGAAGAGAATCAGTTTGGCAGGCTGGGAGAGCTGGCAGTGCCCCAGGCACCTGGCACAGTGCAGGGGAAGGTGTCAAGGTCAAAAGCGATGCCCGAGTGAGTTGTGACTAAGGGAGCCCCAGGGCTTCCTGGTTACCAAGAGATGGGAGTGGTGGGCAGGCCCAGGCCCTCTCCTGCCAGAATGCTTTCAAATCCTCACAGCAGGCTCAGAGAGTGGCTTTGGCCTGAGTCTTGGGAAGCTGGGCAGCCACACTTAAGTCTCTTTTGGAAAGAAAGAAGTAAATGAAAGTGATACAAGCAAAATGACCATCAGGTGCTATTAAAAGAAATTGGTTATGATCAAGACATCTGTGAACAATAATGGTGCTCATTTTCATCATCATCACCATCATTATCATCACCATTTGTATTGACTTAAATGGTTCTAACATTTTCTAAGCACTTATGAGCCAGGCTATGTTAAGCCTTGCATGCAGTTAACCTTCATAACAACCTCAAGAGATTAGTATTCTTGCTCACAGGTTACAGAAGAGGAAATATCCCCTAAGAAGGCTATGTTAAGGTGCAGAGTGCCCTAAAACCAGGCAGTGTCTATTTAAAAAGCAGAAAATGTTATGGGCTGAACTGTGTTCCCCCCCAGCCCCCCAAAATTCTTTTTTGTTTTTTTCAGATGGAGTCTTGCACTGTCGCTGAGACTGGATTGCAATGGCACAAGCTTGGCTCACTGCAACCCCTGCCTCCTGGGTTCAAGTGATTCTCCTGCCTCAGCCTCCCAAGTAACTGGGATTACAGGCACCTATCACCACGCCCAGCTAATTTTTTGTATTTTTAGTAGAGACAAGGTTTCACTATGTTGGCCAGGCTGGTCTCGAACTCCTGACCTCATGATCTGCTCACCTCAGCCTCCCAAAGTGCTTGTGATTACAGGCGTGAGCCATTGCGCCTGGCTCCAAAATTCTTATGTTGAAGTTCTAACCTCCAGTACTTCAGAACATGAATGTATTTAGAGATAGGGTCTTTAAAGAGGTAATTAAGTTATAATGAGGTCATTAGGGTGAGTTTTAACCCACTATGACTGGTGTCCTTATAAGAAGAGGGAATTTGGACACAGACATGTATAGAGGAAAAGACCATGTGAAGACACAGGGAGAAGAAAGCCATCTATAAGGCGGGGAGAGAGGCCTCAGAAGAAACCAATCCTGTTGACACCTGGATCTCAGACTTCCAGCCTCCAGAATTGTGAGAAAATAGATTTCTGTTGTTCAGCCCCCAAGTCCATGGTGCTTTTTTATGGCAGCCCTCGCAAATAAATAGAGAGAGCAATGACCCATGAATGCCTTAGAGAAACTAGGAGAAATAAGCCTGCAGAGGACACATGGCACCCATGCAGGGGAGCTGGCCGCCTCACGCCTTTGCCTCGCCCTCAGCTGTAGGCTGAGGTCCCCTTAGCATCCTCAGCTCAGCTCGATAAGCCCCAGATGGTTTGGAGTTGTACAACAATTGATAGTGTCTTCCTTGACAAGATCAGGACTTGAAAGCAATGGGATTAAAACCTGGGGTTTGAAGAGATTAAAACACAAAACCTAAAACAAAGCAAAGCCAGCATAATCTTTCTATTCTATGGACCTTTATATACCAAACCACCATGAGAAGTAGGGTCAAGGGCCAATATTTCCACCTGGCTTGAGAAGAAAATCCAGTGCCCAATAGGAGTTCACTTTCTCACACGAAATGGCTCAGAGGCCGGAGGATGAACCCCCGGGAGAGGCGTCATGAGGATGGGTCAGTAATTAGGTCAGCAGTCACTGTGTCTAAGTTCTCTTGGATTCCTCGAAGCAAGTTAATCATTAAAGGGAACAGGCGAAAATATGGTCTTGAGGTTTGATTAAACTAAAATTGGTCTAGTCAGAGAGTGGGCTGGGGAAGAGGGTTTCAAGAATTCCAATCAGTCCCTGATGACACTGTGGAGATCCAAGTTGCCTTGGAATCTGCAATCAATATGGAAATCGCCCGAAGTATTGAGGAGTGACGGCTCCAGGCTCCAGTGCAGCAGGGTCTAGAGAACGACAAAGGCATCCCGAAACTAAGAAAGTTGCATCTCTGTGTTGACAGCAGACTTTAAAACAGGTACAGGCTACTAGAGCAAAAGAAGCCTAGCAAAGATGGAGAAAATGAGGAGGACTTTCTGAAGGAGGTGCTCTGGGAACTGGGCTCTGTAGGAGGAAGGAGATAGAGCTCAAAGGACAGAGGAGGGTGTTTTGTCCCATGGAAAGTATGAAAGAGAAACTCCAGTGGCCCAGTGCGGTGGCTCACACCTGTAATCCCAGCACTTTGGGAGGCCGAGGCGGGCATATCACCTGAGGTCAGGGGTTTGTATATCATCTCTACTAAATATACAAAAATTAACTGGGCATGGTGGTGGGTGCCTGTAATTCCAGCTACTCAGCAGGCTGAGACAGGAGAACTACTTGAACCTGGGAGGCGGAGGCTGCAGTGAGCCAAGATCACACCTCTGCACTCCAGCCTGAGTGACAGAGAGAGACTCTGTCTCAAAAAAAAAAAAGAAAAGAAAAAGAAAAAGAGAAAAGGTTTTGTGGACAGCAGAAAGTTCTCCATGAGGAGTTTAAAGCCAGAAGGGGAGTCTTGGGCAGCACCTAAAAGGCATGTGTGTTTGTGTGGGAGGGATGAATGTGTGGTGTGTGCTGCATGGTATGCCTGTGGTATGTACATATGTGTATGCATGTGTGTGCATGTGCAGTGTGTGCACGTGTGCATGTATGTGGTATGCGCATATGTGTGTACATGTGTGGTGCATTGTAGGTGTGTGTGTGCATGTGTGTGTGTGTTATGTGCACTTATGTGCATGCATGTGCGTGGTGCATCTGTGGGGGGGTGTGTATGTGCGTGTATGTGCTCGTGTACATGCATCCTGGGACTTTAATGGTAAGGATCATCTGGTTGAATATCTCTGCTGAGGAGCAAGCAGGTGGCCCGGGCAAGAACTAACAATAGCAGGATTTGGGGAGACCCAGGCAACTTTGTCAGGAGCCTCCTGAAACAAACACAGAGCCAGGGTAAAGGGTCTTGAAAGAGGCCTGGTGGATTTTCAATCAGACCTGCAGTGTCAAGTTTCAGCTCAAGTGATATCCAAATGTCTCGTATTTCTATTTTATCATTTCCATATTTTCAGTGAGGAGCTTACCATCTGCACAACATTGGGCCAAAGAAATAAAAACCAAGAGGAAATTGCACTACAGTGCAGCAAAATCAGTCTGATCTGCCCAGGACGTTAGTGGAGACATGTGTGTCTTCACTCATCTGAGTATTAAGGTCCCTGAATGTTTCTAAGCAGAAAGTTTCCCATTTGGCCAGGCTAAAAGGCAGCTCCAAAATGGAGCGGCAGTTTTCTGGTATCCACAAGGTCCCCTCCCCTGCTCCTAAAACAAATTGCTACCCAGTCACTGCAATTGACTCTCATGTGTTGACAGATTACCCAGTTCTGACAAGACATCAGCAGGAATCTGGGTTGGCGCAAGAACCGAACAGCAGAGCAGGGAGGCCACGTGAGCTGGCTGTTAGGTGACAGGGCAGGCAGTGACCTGCCCGCTCTTTCCAGCCTGCTCCCTCCTAGGTCCTACTGATGTGCCTAGTTGTCCTCTGCAGCCTGATCTGTGCCACATCTCAGACAAGGCATGTCAATTATTCAATCCTTCTTTTCTTCATATGAAAAGCAGGGTCATAATGCCTACCTTGCAAGGCAGTAGGGAAGAGTGCCATGTTTCATAGAAAAAGCTCCTAACAGAGCATCCAGCACACACTACCTACTTAAAACATGCTTTGAATAATAACAGTAATAGTACACACTTATATCATGCTTACTACATGCCATGAGTGGTTTTATGCACTTGATATTTTATTTATATGCATATGTGCATACACATATGAACTAATTAATCCTCACAATCCTGTAAGACAGATTCTACTGTTATCCCTGTCTTACAGAAGAAGAAACTAAGGCACAGAGAGGTTCTGTAACTTGACCATGATCACAGAGCTGGCAGAGCCAGGATTCAAACTCAGGCAGTCCAGCTTCAGGGACTGAGTAAAGACAAATAAACGAATTAATTAAAACTTGACATGTTGGTGGATGGATGGGCAAAGAACATGGATTTCCATGAACTCTAGTAATGAACAAGTTATCTAAGGAGCAACTGACAAGTTCAAGACTCAAAATTCAAATCCCAGCCCCCATCGAGTCCAGGAACTGCAGTTGTTTAATGTTGCTACAAAGTGGCATCACCCACTCTAAGCTAGAGGGGAAGCCTGCTTCCCTGACTGAGACAGGCTTAGTAGACCACGATTTGAAAGGTTATAACTGGAAAGCACTCAGATACCACCTAACTCCTAATTTTATGTTTGCAGGAACTGAGGCAAGAAAGGGCAAGTGACCAGCCTAGGGTCACACAGTGCCTGTTGGGACATGTGCCACTTCTTTGCCTAGCACCGTTTTTATGACCTCACTTAGCATCTCCTTCACACTAAGAAAGCTGCTTCTGGAAGTTGGGGGAGGAGTTATGGACAGAAAAGCAGGCTTGAAGAATTAAATACTCTGCCTGGCAAATTGTTTTAAAATGAGAAAGTCATACTTCATTGCAAGGAAGTTCCTGTGAGTCTGGTGAAGTCATCAGCCCTTGCCTCTCCCCCGCCCCTCCCTGAGGCATCCAGAGGTCCACGGAGGGACAGGACACTGGTACGGAATGCACCCTACACTCCCACGCTGCTTGCTCTTCCCCCAACACGCCTGGAGCATTCCACATTCCCATCACAGGATATTTGCTCACGTTGTTCTGGGACTGAATCCTCCCATCCCGACTCTCATCCATGCCTGGAGTAACCCTCCCCAGGCTTCAGGAACGCTTGAAAGCTGCCCCCTCTGTGAAGCTTTCCCAGCAGTCGGAGCCAGGATGGACTTCCTGAGCTTCAGGAGCAATTGAAGCCAGTGGGGAAAGTTCTGGCTACTGCATCAGCCCAGTCTGGATCTCTGTTCTCTGCTCACTTTAGTGTGACTTTTGGCAAGGACCTTCATGATCTCCCTATCTCCATTCTCCCACCTATCAAAGGGGAATAATAACAGTCCCCTCCTCCTGGGGTTATATAATAAGATCAATATATATAAAGAAAGTATTTAGTACAGGGCCTGGTGCTCAGTAACTGGGAGACATGAATGCCTCTCTTAGAGGTCTTATTCCACATGCTTTTCTGATTTATGGTTGTTTGGCTTTGCATCTTATCTCCCCTTCTAGAGAGATACCTATCTGTTGGCAGGAACTGTGTCAAGTTTAACTTTCCAATCCTGCTGCACTCCGAGCCTTGTGTAAAGTTGTGCTTCATGAGTCTGTGTTAAGTTGAAGTGAATTGGAACAAAACAAAGGTGAGTTAATTGTGGCAAAAAGCAGGGCGTTATAATTTTTGTAAAAAGCCTATGATGACTGCCTTTAAAAATAGACTTCAGAGGTTCTGAGAAGATGTGCAGAGTAGAATACTGCTTTTGGATCCATTACTAGTGTTGAGGGTGAGGCTGAAAGAAGCAATAATATCATCCTCCTGTCAAGGACTTCAGATGGCCCGTGTTAGGGTCTTTGTACCTTCCTTTATTTCCTACTAACTCTCTATAAGGTAGATGTTATTATCCCTGTATATGGATAGGAAATTATCCCTATATATGGATAGATTCAGAGAGATTAAGTCACCCAGCCCGGGTTTGAATCCAAGTCTGTCTGACACCCAAGGCCGTGCTGTACACTGAGCAGGTCTGTAGACTGCCTTCTGCCATCTGACCTAGGGCTTATTTTTATATGGCTATCAAGCCAAGGTGGGTTTTTACACTTCTAAATAGTTGGGAAAAAAATCAAAAGAGTAATGTTTTGTGACACATAAAAGTTATATGAAATTTAAATTTTAGTGCACATAAATAAAGTTCTACTGGAACACGGCCACGTCTGTTAATCTACACATTATACAAGGTATAGTCCTGCCTCTATACATTGGCTGCTATAACAGAAGAGTTGGAGTATTTGAAGGAGACACTGCATGCCCGTTAAAGCCTGTATTTCATATCCAGGTTTTTATAGAAAAAAGTTTGCTAGCCCCTGCTCTATGTCATACTGACTCTTACAGAGAAACATCATGCAAAGAAAACTGCCCTTTCCATAAAAGTCATGCTACAAAAAGGGTGCCCATCTCTGCAGCAATAAATCTTGGTCTCCAGATTCTGGCTTTCCTTTATGAGTGCTGAGCCGCCTTGTTCTTGCTTTCATCCAGCTCGCAATGGGATTTGAAAGGCAAAGCTCAGAGCAGCCACCAGACTCTGCCGGGCAGAGACAACAGGCCAGAGCAAGCCTGGAAGCAAAGAGAAAGGAATTTAGAGCTAGAAGTCAGCTCAGCTTCATTAATGCCTTCACCCCCTTGATTCATGGTTTCCTGCCACATCTTGTTGAGCTGTGAACGTGCCCAGGCCCCAAGAAGGGGCAGGAGGCTGGAAATAATGAAAGCACAGGGGCTTCTGGTTCCCTGATTCTTTATCTGGCCTCCACCCTGACCACTGGCAGAGGCCTGGCTCAGCAGATCTCCCCTGGGAAGCCTCAGGCAATCCCTCTTCCTGCAGAGTACTCGCTCTGAATGTCAAATGAGTGCTCGGCCTAGCTGTTCCTTTGCCCATCTGCCTCACTCACCTGTTTTCCTTCTCCTTCACACTGCACAAACAACTTTTGCCCCTCCATTGTCTTCCTATGGGGTGAGCTCTTTGTGGCATTCCTTCATCCAGCAAAGGCTTTTGAACATCTGTTGTGTGTCCAGCTTTGTAGAGACACAAAGGAAGTAAAAGTAACCCAGGAGGTTTTTTATTTGTAGAAATAGAAACCAGGATATCAGGTATACACATGGGAAGCTACAGAATAATCCCAGCAAATACAGATTCCTTGAAGAAATGCTGAGCAACA
The DNA here is from genome assembly GCA_963573385.1 of Cacajao melanocephalus. Lineage (NCBI taxonomy): Eukaryota > Metazoa > Chordata > Mammalia > Primates > Pitheciidae > Cacajao > Cacajao melanocephalus. Next base: position 40,909 of record CAUYLG010067406.1, read on the forward strand.
GTTATGTGCTTGTATGCTCCAGGTGCCTTCATAACCACGCTTTTACTTAAGCCATAAAACACGCCTGTGGCCTAGGTATTCTCATGTTCATTTTACAGATAAGAAAACTGAGAATCTGAGAGATTGCCTGGAGATCAAATGGCTGTTGAGGCATGAAGGTAGGATTTCAATTCAGGTCTCACTGGTTCCAAAATCCATACATCTTTGAATGGATGCATCCATTCATGTATCTTTGAAAAACTGGGCTGCTCCCTCTACTATGATGTCATTGGGTGCCTCAGGGGTACAGGATAAGGATTTTAAGACAAATTTCTTAGGGAAAAAATTCTTAAGTCCTTACACAGCAGCAGAAAGTACACTGGAACAGCAATCAAAAATTCTAGATACAACCTGGCAGATCCTATAGTTAAAAAAAAATTATTCTAGACCCAACTCTTCCTTTAATGAGTCATATGTCTCTGGGTGAGATTTCTTCTCTTCCCTGGGTCTCAGTTGCCACATCTGTAAAACTAAAGTAGATAGGCTGGGCAAAGTGATGTCAAAGCATCGCCCACCTCCACTGCTTCTCGCTGTTCCTGCTTCACAAATGTCGTGTGTGGGCACAGGATTCAAAGTTCAGCTCTAATCCTGAGTCACAAAACTCAACCCAGGTGCCTCCATCTGAACCTTGAAAAGACCAGAAAAAAGCCCTAATAAAATTCAGTCTGGCTATCTGGGTTCAAATCACAAAATTAAATTAAAAAAAAAAAAAGAAGACAAAAGATATTATATAGCTGCTATATTCCTTTCTAAATTCCTTCCTGCTTGGTTTTCGTGGAACTGTGTCCAAGAATAAATCAGGCTTCTGTTGCATTTGCATTGCTGGAGCCTCCTGAAGCAGGAAACAAGAGGCAGCAATGTCAAAAAGGAAGCTGGGATGGTAGGGTGGGAGGTGGTGGCAGAAGGAGGCCTGAGGCTTGAAGGACAGGAAGGATTTAAACAAAGTAGGGACAAAGATTAAAAAAACAAAACAAAACAAAACAAAAAAAGAGTAAACTCTCAAGGCCTTTTGGGGAAACGGTGAGGTGACCCGTTCGTTTTAATAGGAATTATCAGGGAGTTGAGAAGAGACTAGAAAGATAGGCAATCTTAAATGCTTTCAGTAAATTCAAAATGTGACAACATCCCAGCAGCTATAAGTACACTTAGCATCCAGCTCTTGGTTTCTATTAATACTGTCCAATATAAAAAGAACTAGCGTTCTTTGAAGAAATGTCTGATTCTAGTAGGACAGCAGCAAAAAATATACAAAATGAGTTTGGAATATTTTGAAATACCAGAAAATAAGGAAGTGATCAAAAATGAATTCTTTTAAAAGATCTAAAATATATCTGGGTACAGAAGTACATGCCTGTAATCCCAACACTTGGGGATGCCAAAGTGGAAGGACCACTTGAGCCCAGGGGTTTGAGACCTCCTGGGGCAACATAGCAAGAACACACTAAATTATGCATATTTTACCCCCTGCAATTTTTTTTTTTTTTTTTTTTTTGAGACAGGGTCTCACTCTGTTACCCAGGCTGGAATGTGGTGGCACAATCTTGCCTCACTGCAACATCTGCCTCCCAGGCTGAAGCAATCCTCCTACCTCAGCCTCCCAAGTAGCAGGTACTATAGGCATGTACCACCACGCCTGGCTAGTTTTTTTGTATTTTTGGTAGAGACAGGGTTTTGCCATGCTGCCCAGGCTGGTCTCAAATTCCTGGTCTCAAGCGATCTATCTGCTTTGGACTCCCAAAGTTCTGGGATTACAGGCATAAGCCACCCCATGCCCAGCCCCCACATTTTAAAAAAATTAGCCAGGTTCAGTGGTTCATGCCTATAGTTCCCGCTACTCAGGAGGCTGGGGCAGGAGGGTTCACTTGAGCACAGGAGTTTGAGGTTGCAGTGAGCTATGATTGTGCCACTGCATTCCAGCCTGGGCAACAAATGTAGACTCTGTCTCTTAAAAAATAAAACAAAATCCCTACCATAATGGGAATATGTCAAAGGGATGCAGGAGCCAACTGAAAGAGCTACTAATGGACAAAGCTGGAAAAATGTAAGCAATAAAATGAAGTAGTATTGATTTATAACCTGAAATAATATAAAATAAATATTCATAAATCCATACTGATATAAGTAACTAAATAAATGGGAAGAGAAAAAAAAATCTCCTGTAGAAAAATCCCAGATAATTGATGTAGATATGGTACCTTCCAGAAAAGGGAACATAAATCTTCATTTCTTAAGTGTGGGCTGGGCAGAGTGACTTCCTTCCAAAGAGTAGGAAAGGGGGTAGGAGTACCTTAACAGTGGAGAAACCAGATAAACACTACTGAACCAGGGAACAAGGTCAACAGTAACAGTGATAAATCATGTTGGTAGCATGTACCTTCGATATGATGTGATAAAAATGGCACTTCACCTCTGTGGTCCTCTTCCCAAAAACCCAAAACACCAAGCTAATCATGAAACCAAGCATCGGACTAATTCCCATACAGTTGCTTCCTACAGAATACCTGGCCAGTGCTACTCAAAACTGTCAAGCTCATTAAAATAAGAAAAGTCTGAGAAACTGTCATGGCCAAGAGGAACCTGAGGAGTCATGAGAAGTAAATGTACTGTGGTACCCTGGATGAGATCCTCAAACAGAAATAGACATCAGGTAGAAACTATGGACTTTAGTACATAATAATGTATCAATATTGGTTCGTTAATTATAACAAATAAGGCACATGAATGTAAATGTTAATAATAGGGAACATTATGTATATATGGAGGGTACATGGGAAGTCTCTGTGCTATCTGCTTAATTTTTCCTTAAATCTAAAACTATTCTAAAAAATAAAGTCTACTAATTTTTAAAAAGCCTAAAAAATTTGACTTAGGAAGCTACCTACCATTAGCAGGTGCTTGGTCAGAAACTAGGGTAAACCTCCTGCTCCAGAACTCCCTCCCTGGGAAAGTGCAAGAGGCAGGCACCTTTCCTTTTACTAGGACAAGGCCAACATGTGGTCAGCCTCAGGGACTTGCTCACTTTTACCCAGTGAGCCTGTAATCAGGATCAAGCCTTCCTTGTGCCCATCCAGACAGCCATGTGCGTTACCAAACCAGCTGGGTCTGTTTGACTGAAGACAATGAAAAGCCAAACATGGCTGGGCATGGTAGCTCATGCCTGTAATCCCAGCACTTTGGGAGGCCAAAGCAGGAGAACTGCTTGAGGCCATGAGTTCAAGACCAGCCTGGGCAATATAGTGAGGCTCTGTCTCTCCAAAAAAATTTTTTTTAATTAGCCAGGCATAGTGGCATGCACCTGTGCGAGGCTGAGGCAGGAGGACTGCTTGAGCTCCAGAGTTTGAGGCTACAGTGAGCTCTTCTTATAAGGGCACCAGCCCTAATGGGTCAGGACCAAAGTATTATGACCTCATTTAATCTTTATTACCTCCTAACGGGCCCTATCTCCCTATAGAGTCATATTGAGAGTTAGGGCTTCAGCATATTTAATGGGGAACACAAACGTTCAGTCTATAACACATGTATAAACGAAATAACATACATTCAATCTTATAGACTGAAAAATAAAATCATAAAACAGCAAGATTATTCACATATATATATAAATCATATTATATATTTTATATATAATATAATAGCACGATTTGTAATAGCAAAGACGTGCAAGTTAAAGCAACTCCATCTTACATGCTAATCCACCATGTTGACTTCTGATCAATCCCACTTCCAGGAATACCTCTAAGATCTCTATTTTGTCTACTGTTCCTTGTGTAAGAGCATGTACTCACCATAAATCCCACACTTAGATCAAAACCACCTTGACCATAAATCCTGCCCTTTGGCAGATTCACACAGCATTCTTGCCTTTCCCTGAGGAGCCAACTTCAACTGTCCTACACATTCTTTCCCTAGGATACAGAAGCCCTGGGTCTGGGGGATAATGACCTGGGATCCACTATCTCCTGCCAAGATGATGGCTTCTGTTCATAAATCCCTATTAAATGTGAGACACTGGATTTTTCAGCCTCTTTGGTCTGTCAGCTTCCTCGGTCTTTAGGAATACATTTACATAAGATCTGCCCACCATGACAAAATAATGGGAACAAACCCAAATATTCGTTAATAGAATGTCTGGTTTAAATAAATTCTGGTAGATACACACAATGAAAATTCTGGCTGAGTGCAGTGGTTACGCCTGTAATATCAGCACCTTGAGAGGCTGAGGCAGATGGACTGGTTTGCTTGAACCCAGGAGTTCAAGACCAGCCTAGGCAATGTGGTGAAACCCTGTCTCTACAAAAAAATACAAAAATTAGCCAGGTGTGGTGGCACATATCTGTCCTATAGTCCCAGCTCCTGGAGGGGTGTTGGGGGGCACTGGGGTGGGAAGACAGCTTGAGTGTAGGAGACAGAGGCTGCAGTGAGCTGTGATCACACCATAGCACTCTAGCTTGGGTGACCAAGTGAGACTGAAAAAAGGAAAGAAATGGAAAGAAAAGAGAAAAGGAAAAAAAAGAGAAAAGTGAAGGGAAGGGAAATAGAAGAAGGAAGGAAGGAAGGGAGGGAGGAAGGGAGGTAAGGAGAGAGGGAGGGAGGGGGAGAGAGAGAAAGAAAGGAAGAGAGAAAGAGAAAGAAAAAAAGAAAAGAGAGAAAGAAAGAAGGAAGGAAAGATGGGAGAAGGGAGAGAGTGGGGAGGGAGGGAGGGAGGGAAGGACAAAACAGAAAGAAAAGGAAAAAAAATTCTATGCAGCTAGTAAAAAACAAGAATGAAGATGCTCTCTATGGAATACTATGGAAATATCTCCAAGGTATATGGTTAAGTAAAACAAGTAGGTCCATATCTATTTAACCTGCAGAACTTTTATATGAGAAAAGATGGGGGCTGGGGGATAAGAATATTTGCATGGGCCAGGAGTAGTGGCCCTTTGGGAGGCCAAGGCAGAAGGATTGCTTGAGTCTAGGAGTTCACGACCAGCATGGTAACATAGTGAGACCACTTCTCTACAAAAAAATTTAAAAAGTAGCCAGGTATGGTGGTGCACGCCTGTAATCCCAGCTACTCTGGAGGCTGAGGCAGGAGGATCACTTGAGCCCAGGAACTGCAAGCTGTTGCCAACCGGACCTTTGTTTTCAATGAAACAGCATGGCAGCCAGCAGCTTTCCTGCAGCCTCATTTTCATTTTCATTTAAGCTTAAGGTGGGGGAGGGGGAGCACATTGGAGGAGGGGTTTGGTGTTGAGAATATACATAGAGATGAATATGAGTCAGGGCTGGAAGTGGCCAGATGGCCAGTATGAAAAGCTTTACAGTCAGAGTCACTCCTCTTTCCCTCGAGGGACCCAAGAGAGAACTGTGAGGCAAAACAGAGACTAATTCTGTCTGTTTTACAGGACGTGGCAGCATATGGACTCCTGTGCGACCAGCCCTAGGCCTGCACCTCAGAGAGCACACAGGAAGCAGAACAATCCAATCAGACATACATTTCCTGTCCATGGCATGTACAAGTGTCAATGCATTATTCATTGATTACATCTGTTTATCCACTTAATTAATTCTTCCACTTGCTCAGTAACTAGCCTGTGTCTTTCAGGCCCCTCCAGCACAGGCCCTCCGAGCACCCAGAAAGCACTGACCTCAGCTTAGTCCATGCAATCAAATATGATAATAATAACAGCAGCTAACATTCATGGACCAAGCATTTTGTATTTAACACTTTTATACTTAACACTCATGCACCAAAATACTTGTGCCAAGTATTTTGCTAAGCACTCTACTCCTGTCTTAATTTTCAAAGAAATTTCTTGAGATAGATATTGTTATTATCTCCATTTTACAAATAGGGAAACTGAGGTTTGGAGACATTAAATGTCTTCCCAGAGTCACACAGCTAGGGAGAGCCAGAGTCAGGAAAACCCAAGTATTCTGGCTGGAGCCCACCCTCTGAACCAGTCCTCTCTACTGCCTTCTATTGATGGCTCTGACAGCTTAGCTGGTGACCCTTGCTCATGCTCATGGTGGGATGAGATGGAAATCCTCCATTGGACTCAGAGCTGCCACTCATAAAGACCTGTCCTCAGGGACTGCACACCTCCATTCTGACTCTGCACAACTCCCCCAGGAAACGTCCATGCTGTGCAGCTGGCACTAATTCAGCTCTGCACATCTTCTCCTTTCAGTGTCATAGCCACCCTCGGAGGTGGGCAGGGCAGGCCTTTGTATATCCACTCAACAAATGGGGTAACTGGGCCTAACATGGGTAAAGAGACTTGTCAAGGTCACTGCAAGTGTTTGGTGGCACTGGGATGCTAGACCAGTTTTCTAAAGCCAAAGCCATCTTCTATTGCTGGTACCACAACGAAAAACTAACACAAAGTACATAACAAAGAAAAGAAAGGAGACTTTCTAGGGTCTTTGGTCCTATGGCTTTTCCTCCTTTCACTGGAGGTCTGAAAACAGTTCTCCGGAACTCTCCCTGCTATGGTCAGAATGTTTGTGGCCCCGCAAAATTCCCATGTTGAAATCCTAAACCCCAAGGTGATGGCATTTGGAGGTGGGGACTTTGGGAGGGGAATTAGGTCATGAGAATGGAGCCATCATGAATGGAGTTAGTGCCCTTATAAGAGGCCCTAGAGAGCTAGCTGACCCTTTCCATAATGTGAGAACACAGCTAGAAGGCACCATCTATGAGCTGGAAAGCAGGCCCTCACTAGGCATCAAATCTGCCTTGCTCTTGAACTTCCCAGCCTCCAGAGCTGTGAGAAATACATTTCTGTTATTTATGAGCACCTAGTTTATGGTATTTTGTTATGGCAGCCTGAACGGACTAAGATGCTCCCCAATGACAGACAACAGAGAGATTCCTTCCCAGCCAAGACTCTTCCTCCTAATCATCTGTTCCTTAGGGTTATACAGCTCCCAGAATTGGCCTTGTGTTCAAAGTGAAAAGATGCCCCTGAGTAACACACAAGCTCCCTAATTTTTTTTACTTTGAGAGAGTTCACAGTCCCATTGGGGCAGAAAGGAGAACACCGAGCTAAAAGTTAGGCAAGGGGCCAGAGGTGAAGGAGACAGTCAAGGGGAGATGAAGGGGACTGCAAACCACATAAAACTTCTTTATGGCTTTCCCAAAGTTCATCCTGTGAGCTACAGACAGCCTTCTGGCTTTAGGGAGTGGGAGGAGGCCTCCATCTTCTGATCCTTCATTTGGTCTTTTCTGCCTTCTCTCTCTCTCACAGTCATGTGGACCACCACAGTGCTAAGGGATGTCAGAATCCAAGGGGGGATCAAGTGATAGGTATGGGATTCATGGAGCTTTCTTGTAGGAGTGAATTCTCTGCCAGAGGCAGTCTGGTTATAAATGAGGTCAGCTGCTCACTCAGAGTTACTAGAGATGATGGAATAGTCCCAAAGACAGTTCTCAACAAAGCCCATCATTCCTCAGTGTGGCTAGCTTATCAGTCACCTCACATGACCTTAGACCGGCTGCCTATCCTCTCTAAACCCAGTTTCCTCCACTGAAAAATGAAGCTAATAGGAACACCTATCCCCACAGTATTGGTGAATCAAATGAGACAGGCTGGATGCTGAGGCTCACAATTATAGTCCTAGCACTTTGGGAGACCAAGGCAGGAGGATTGCTTGAGGCCAAGAGTTCAAGGTCAGCCTGGGCAACATAGCAAGATCCCATCTCTACAAAAAATTAAAACACTAGCCAGGCATGGTGGTATGCACCTGTAGTCCTAGCTACTCAGGAGGCTGAGGCAGAAGGATTGCTTGAGCTCAAGATTTTGGGGCTGCAGTGAGCTATGATTATGCCACTGCACTCCAGCCTGAGCAACAGAGGGAGACCCTGTTTCTAAAAAATTTTTAAAAAGAGAGAGAGAGACCAGTCTAAGTTCTCTGTAAACTGTAAACCAACGGAGAAATGTCATTAGTCCTTATTCATTCATCACCTTTACCTTTAATTGGTTGTCATACACAAAGTGAATACCGGATTCTGCCATAAAATTGTTTTATTGAAAGAGATAAAAGGCAACACAACTTAAAAAAAGAAAAAGAAACATGTTAGTATAAGAAAGCAGTTTTGAAGAGATGGTCTTGAACTGAAGTCAACAGCAGCCTTAAAAAAGAAATGACAGGTTCTCTAACCTTTACACCACACTTCAAAGGGCACTGGCCTCTGACTAACAGGTAACACAAATATTTTTTACTCCAATATATTTATTTGTTCAGTATGCTCACCCCATTTTTACCTGGGCCCTCTCCACATGCATCAATATTATGGCTATCTTTCGAGCAGTAACCTTCAAACTTTCAGTGTGATCAAAATGTCATAGGCACTTGTTTGAAATGTCAATTTCTGAGTCCCACATCCAGAAACTCTGGAGTAGACCCCACAAGTCTGCATTATGAACAAGCTCCCTGGGAGAGTCACCTTTTCTTTAAGACTTATTCTGGTCTTCAAGAAAGGCCTACTCTTTGAGAACCTCTGCTTAGTTAAGTCCCAGAACGCATGGACTGTCATTTAATCGCCCAGCACATTGCCAACACGCAACACTCAGAAAAGATGCTCGCTAATCAATAAAAAGTACTAGGAATCTTGAATACTTGCTTCTAAAAAGACGTAAATGATTTTTTTCCAACATCATCATGATGACGACGAGTTGCATAATTCTCGCCCCTTCTTAAGAATGAAATTATAGAAACCTCAGCTTTCCCATGCCAAACTTTTCTGACATTCCCAGGCTAGATTAAGTGGCTCCCCTTTGTGGTTCCACAGCCTTCAGCCCATACCAGCATTTACAGTATATTCTATGTATTGACTTTACTATTAGTCTTCCCCTACTGGAGGGAAGTTTTCTTCCTTCCTTAAGAATAAGTTCTGTGCCCCCTTCTCTTGTGTTTCTACCATCTAGACCAGTGATAAGCACCAAATCAGCAGACATTAATGGAGTGAACTGCAAAAGGGAATGGAATAGGATGGGTTAGGTTGGAAGAACTTTGGGAGGGGAGAGGAAAGGTGAGCCTCCTGTGATGTTCTGGTACAAGGACATCCCAGGGAAGCTAATGACTGTGTGGTTACTATTCAGGAAACAGGAAATTTTATTTTGTCCAGGGTTTGGGGATTTTGAGAAATTTTTTCAAGGAGTAGGCCTCGATAGATGTTCTTTTTAATGCTGCAGAGAGTCTTCTAGTTTTGCATACCAATTTTGACATCTTGGGGCAGGTGTTTCAACTGGTTAGTGCCAGAAGGTAGCTGACACTAAGATCATCCTTGCTTAGATAGCAGATGGTCATAAATTATATTATTCTTCACCAATATCTGGTTCCCTCCCTGTAAGAAGATCATGCTTACCCATATTGTTGAACTCCCATAGGCCATGTAGCTTGCTCTGTTCATAAAATGTGGGCAGAAGTGATCTGAGTCACTTCGTCTGCCTGGGTCCTAAAACAAGGACAGTAAGAGGACCTAGTAGAGCCTACAGCTGACCCACAGTTGACATGGAGTGTAGACAGGAAATAGCCATTTGGGAGTTACTACTTCAATATAACCTGGCCTTTCCTGGCTTATGTCCCTTTATTTTCAATCAATGGCAATGTTCATATACAATTAGCTTGCCTTTGTGACTTTAAGAAACATTACCTCTTTGGGCCTTAGTTTCAATGTCTATGAAGTGAAGAGAATAACATAATGATAAAAATACCAAACATAGGCTGGGTGCGGTGGCTCACGCCTGTTATGCCAGGACTTTGGGAGGCCGAGGTGGGTGGATCATGAGGTCAGGAGTTCGAGACCAGCCTGGCCAGCACGGTGAAATCTCGTCTCTACTAAAAATACAAAAATTAGCTGGGCATGGTGGTGCATGCCTGTAGTCCCAGCTACTCGGAAGGCTAAGGCAGGAGAATTGCTTGAACCTGGCAGGCGGAGGTTGCAGTGAACCAAGGTCGTACTGCTACACTCAAGCCTGGGTGACAGAGCAAGACTCCTTACCAACAACAACAACAACAAACAAACAAACAAACAAAAAACATAAATTGAATGCTTATCATGTGTATGGGTAAACATTTAAGAAAAATTATCTCATTTTATCCTTACAACAACCTATGAGGTTGGTATTATTATTATTAGCCTCATTTTATAGACCAGGAAACAGAGGCCTCAAGAGGTTAAGTAACTTGCCCAGTGGGTACTAAGAATACTTAGACACTAAGAATAATCTAAAATCCTAAGAACAATTACTGATGGAATGCAAATGGTCTGACCCCAGAGCACAATCTCTCACTCTCCATGTTCCACCAGGTCATCTCTAAGACCTCATCTGTCTGGGATACACCAAGACTCTGTGATGTCACCATGTGGTAACAATTGCCCTAGTCTTCAATTTTGAAGCCAAGCCCTGTTTTCACCACTGCCCTACTCTTAAGGGAAGAAGACAGACATTTGTTATATGCTCTGAACTCCTCAGAGGAAAGCTCGGGAGCAATGGAGTGAATGCCCCAGTTGACAGGCCATGCTTCCCCGCAAAGGCAGAGGTCCACTCCAGCTACATTCCTCCCCAAAGCTGCTGTCTTGCTGTGTGAAAGATGTGCCACCAAAGCAGACAGCCTTCTTGCTCTCTAGGAAATTATTACACGTGGATGAAAATCACTTATTCAAGAAGTGGTGGGGGTTGGGCTCATGATGTGGCTCTATACTCAGATTTGCAGGCCACGGTCCCAGGGAGTTTTGTTCATTTTATCCTACTAATCCTCACCACAGATGCCCCTCAGCCCCCTAAGACAGGAGCAAGGAACAGTAATGGTCCCAAGAATGGAAGTCCTACACCTTTTATAGAACAGCATTGGTAGAACACATCCAGACTTGCCATATCTTGTGCTCAGGCAGCCCATGCAGCAAGGACCATGCCACAGACAGACCCTCCTGTGTCCTTCAATATTATCTCCCTTCTTTTGGTAGACAGAAGCCCAGAATATTTTCAAGGGGACATTCTCATTCTCCATGGCCCTCTCTCTCGATGATCTATCTCTTGGGAATAAAAGAAGCTCAAGAGTCCAACCTAGCTGGGCACAGTAGTTCATACCTGTAGTCTCAGCTACTTGAGAGGCTGAGGCAGGAAGATCACCTGAGCCCAGGAATTTGAAACTAGCCTGGGCAATATAATGAGACCCCATCTCTAAAAATGTATTAAAAATTAGCCAGGCATGGTGGTGCACTCACTCCTATAGTCCCAGCTACTCACAAGGCTAAAGTGGGAGGACTGCTTCAGCTCAGTAATTCGAGGCAGGAGTGAACTATGTTCATGCCTCTCCACTCCAGCCTGGGTACTGAAAAGAGACTGGTTCTTTCAGAGGAACAGAAATGTTAAACCAAGGGCCCCAAAGTCTCTCAGCCCCTGGGAAGCAATGACTCCTTCATGCCCAGACCTCCTCCCAGGGTCTGCTGCAGAGTTGGTCCCTGGTTCTGCTCATGAGAGAGAGCGGGATCAGAGCTCTGTCATCATTTAGTTGTATGACCATGGGCAGGTCACTTTGCTTCTCTGGACCTGCATCTCCTTTTCTAAGATAATGGAGTTGGCTAAGTCAACCTGTAAGTACACCACCAGCAATATGATTCCAAGTACGCCATCAGCAATGTGGTTCTGGAGACAACATTGGTGTAACTGTCTTGCCTATTAGCAAGAATACCATCATTGGTCTACCTCTTCCCTTCCACTTTCCCTCCCCCAGTGTTATTGGAAAGATTTCTCTTAACTCCATCACTTTAGCTACCTTCCAGCAATATCCAACTCTCTTCCTGCCTACACTACCAGTGTGTACAACCCGTGGATAGCAAGTTCAGGAGGGCAGCCAATGCCATCAGCCACTGAGGATGAAAACTCAGCAGCTACAGCGAAAGGACACGGTTGAATTGCTGTCGGGGTGTATCTGAGAATTTCACTTATCTTCCTTTTCCATTAGCAGAGTTGATGAAGGGTTCCATTTTGGCTTCTCTAGAAGAGTAGAGTTGAAGCACAAAAGAGACAAGACTGGGATTTTTTTTTAGAGCCCTAAGCAATGACTTGAGTAACCTCTTGTGTTTCACTACAGGGAAGTGCTCCATGAACAGTCAGTGGTCAACGACATCAGCAGGTCAGAGAGGGTCCTCCTCTGGCTACCTCCCCCAGTGCCATCCCTTCACATGCTCCTGGCGATACCTTCCTTTAGGGCCACTAAATTATTACTCCATCCCCAGTTTCCTGGAGTACTCCCCACTCCTCCCAGATGATTTTGGCCCTGACTCATTGGTGCTGACTCAACAAAGAAAAGCAGACCCCTCAGGCAGCCGGACAGAGGATCAGGGCCAGAGCCTGCCGGAGGGGGCGAGAGCGCAGGCAAGGGGGGAATCCATCAATCAGCTTGTCACCAAGTCTTTGTTGATCCCCCCTAAAGACTTGGTCCCACGCTACACAATGCTGAGCTACACAGTGGGGGGTCCCAAAAAAAGAAGGAGAGAAGAAAGGAGCCTTTATTTTGTGGCAACTATGGATATGCAATTGGAGCTCCTTTGTTTTGAGGGTCTCCAAGCACACACAGCCTGGCCCAACCCACCATCACTCATCAGAGGGAGGCTGAGTGCTGGCAACTGGAGCTCCTTTGTTTTGAGGGTCTCCAAGCACACACAGCCTGGCCCAACCCACCTCCGCTCACCGGAGGGAGGCTGAGTGCTGCCCGGAAAAGCCAGCCACAGTGGAGCTTAGGGAAGGTCAAGAGGTGGCAGCCAGGAAGGGTTTTGAAGCTGTATTTGCACAGCTTTTGACATAAGATTCAGATAATGTCAGTTTTTTTTTTATAAAAGATCAGGTAGGGGTGGTGGTAAATGGAAATTATGGGGGGATTTTAAAGCTCCCATAGCCACATCCTGGATACTGCCATGGCCACCAGCCTCCACATTTCTTTTCCCACAAGCCTGCTGGGTCCCCTAATTTTATCCCTTTATCTCATGCCTGGTTGGCCTTCCCTCCTTTGAGTCAAAGCATTGTGTTTCTGAAATGTCCCTGCTAAAATGAACCTACTATGTTACTATGAGAGTGTCTTTCTAACTCCCTTTGCATTTGCAGAGGTGGGAAAAGGACCACAAATGTGGGGGGCACAGAACAGTGACTTTGGCATGAGGATTCACTCGGAATCCCAGAGCCCTAGAATTGGAATCTTGACTCAATTACGTGCCAGTAGTGTAACTCAACTTGGGGCAGTTCTCTGAGCCTTTCTTTCTTCATCTTGTAGAGAGGAAAGAATAAAGCAGCGAGCTCACAGGGCATTGTGAGGACAGGCACAATTCCTAGCACATCATGGCCACTTCTGTTAGGAAATAATATGCAACTTTTATTGTAAAGGAGTAAAGGCAGAAATAAGTTCATGGTCCAAGAGCACCAGGGAAAGTGTCACTGTTTCCATCTTCTTATCCTGATGGGCAAAACTCATCAAGGGCCCCCTCTGCTGTCCATCTCTGCATTCATTTTCCTATGTTAGAATGTGACACACCCATATTCCTTAGTTTGGGGCACAGAATGTACACATGCACTAATTTAATCAGTAGAATCCTGTTTGTTCTTTATTAACATTATCTTTCAAAAACATTATTTCTAGACTGGGCAAGGTGGCTCACCCCTGAAATCCCAGGACTTTTGGGGGCCAAGGCAGGAGGATCACCTGAGTTCAGGAATTTGAGACCAGTCTGGGAAACATGGTAACATCTTGTCTCTACTAAAAAATAAAAAATTATAAAACAGTCAAGTGTGGTGGTACGTGCCTGTAGTCTCAGCTACTCAGGAGGCTGAGGCAGGCGGATCGCTTGAGCCCAGGAGGTTGAGGCTGCAGTGAGCCATGATCACGCCACTGCACTCCAGCCTGGGGAACAGAGCAAGGCTCTGTCTAAAAAAAAAAAAAAGTAAAAGAAGAAAGAGAAAACATTCTTTCCTTTTCATTCTGTTGTTCTTCCCCTAATTTTATCCCTTTGTCTCATGCCTGGGTTGGCCTTCCCAATCACCAAAATCTGTTGCAATATGCCACTCTGTATCTGTTTCTTATACTCTCTGAAGTTTAAGCTAGTAAATGGCAGAGCTGGAGTTGGATAACATAACTTCTAGATCCAAAGCTCATCCTTTTCCCACAATATTATTCCTCTCTGAAGTGTATAATCTAGACATGACATTTAACTTACCCAAGCTTTTCCTCATCTGTAAAATGGGGGAAACGATCGTATTAATCCATGAGTTTGATGTAAAGAGAAGGGGAGACAGTGCAGGGGGAAAGAGACTTGGCAACAGAAAGAACACAATAAATGCTAGCTGCAGTATTCAGGCATGGTGTGTTCAAGTCACTAAAAGAAGTTCAGTACTGCTGGTGCTTAGAGTGGAAACAGGATGTGACAATAGCTGGAGCTGCCAAGGCAAGCAGGGGTCAAGTCACTAAGATCTTTGTAAAATATGGTCCCACAGTTACCCAGAGTAGAGTTGAGGATTAAATGAGCTTATATTGTTCAAGTCCTCGAAATGCAGCCTGGCTCACAGCAAGGGGCATGTGTTAGGTATCCCTGATAAAACCCTCCCAATGCTAATCATGACTTAGAGATTAAAGAAAGTATATAAACAGAACAGCCTTGAGTTGAAAGAACAGTTGTTTCAGGGAGGGTGGTGCAAAAGACTTTCAGAAGAACTTCAGGAAAGAGAAGAGCCACATCACCCCTGTAATACTGGTCTTCAACCTTAACAAATAACATCATTTCATGTGCGAAGGTGTGAAGATGAGGCATCCACCTTAGAGTGCCCACCTGACAGAAACGTTCTCCTCCTGGCTCCCTGCTAAGTTATGCTTCCACTGAGCATCCCACTGGCTCTGCCCAGTAGCAGTGCTATCAGGGTGTCTCCCTGCATCCATGTAACATTTTGACCCACTTGCCAGGGGCTGAGCTCTCACTTAGCTACCCTCATCAGTTCACGTCTTCATTGCTCTAGTCACTCAATTACAAAGTCCAATGTTTATGATGGTGTATTTAATACTGTCTTCCTATATTAGTTTTCATTTTTAAAGGAAAAAAAATTCTTGAAGACCCTAAAAATGTGGCCGAGACCTAAACACTATAATTTGAGAAACACCTGATAAAGTCTTAGTCAATAAATTTTAATGATACATTTTCACTGAAGTTTTGTCTCTATAGCTAATAATTTTTAATTTAATCAACAAAATAAAAACACTCAATTCAACTTTTCTAACAAGCAGATCATAGAAAATACACCCAAGTTCATCTTTGTTATGTATTGGTGGGTGGTTTGTCCTGGAAGTCCTATACTTATTAACTCCTTTTGGTCTTTTTTAAAAAGCTTGGTCACATTATGTTAACTTAAAAAGAACTTGGTGTTCACTAAACTGGAATGTTACACAGGCTTGTATCCATTTTATATATGTTCTCAAGATGGATCTTCCAAACCTTACATTTAATTTTTGTCAGGCTATCTTCCTTCCTCTGGCTATGTTCTATCACCCCCTAGTGTTATATACGATGCTTACAGCCAATACATGTTGACAAATTTCTCTGCTTTGTTGAAGGAATGAGTATCTGCAGGTAAGTACTTTCTTGGTTTATAGGTTAGGTTCCCCAAAATTGTATGAAAATGCATTTAGTTCCAAGGCTAAAGTGTACTATGTAAATCTTCAAAAACTAGAGGAACTTCTGACTATGCTGTGACACCTAGGTCAGTACACAAAACAAATAGTGAATATGCTGATGTACATGCAACAATAACTATTGTTTTTACCCCTGATATTTTTATGAATAGCCGAGCACGGTGGCTCATGCCTGTAATTCCAGCACTTTGGAATGCTGAGGCAGGAGGATCACTTGAGCGCAGGAGTTTGAGACCACCTTGGGAAACATAGTGAGACTTCTTCTCTACTAAAAATAAAAAATTAGCCAGGCATGGTGGTGCATGCCTGTAATCCCAGTTACTCAGAAAGCTAAGGCAGGAAGATCACTTGAGACCAGGAGTTTCAGGCTACAGTGAGCCATGATGGTACCACTGCACTCCAGCCTGGGCAACAGAGCAAAACCCTCTCTCAAAAATGAAAGAGACATTTTTAGGAATACATCAATGTTTAATGCCAATTCAGGAAGCAAAATGGAAGAGGCAGGCTTCAGGAACAGAAAACAAACCACAGACAAAGGTGTTGGTTCTTGTGCAGTGTGAAAAGTTAATTTTTTAAACAATGGGCCAGACATGATGGCTTACACCTGTAATCCCAGCACTCTGGGAGGCCAAGGCAAGCAGATTACTTGAGATCAGGAGTTCGAGACCAGCCTAGCCAACATGAGGAAATCCCATCTCTACTAAAAACAAAAATTAGCCAGGCATGGTGGCAGGTGCCTGTAATCCCACCTACTTGGGAGGCTGAGGCAGGAGAATCACTTGAACCCAAGAGGCGGAGGTTGCAGAGCCGAGATTACACCACTACACTCCAGCCTGGGCGACGGAGTGAGACTCCATACCAAAAACAAGAAAAGAAAAAAAATGATTAGCATCAGTTGGGCACGGCGGTTCGTGCCTGTAATCCTAGCACTTTGGGATGCCGAGGCAGGTGGATAACTTGAGGTCAGGAGTCCTAGACCAGCCTGGCCAACATGGTGAAACAGCCTGGCCAACATGGTGAAACCCCATCTCTACTAAAATTACAAAAAAAAAAAAAAAAAAAAAAAATTAGCCGGGTGTGATGGTACATGCCTGTAAATTCCAGCTAACTGAGAGGCTGAGAAAGGAGAATTGCTTGAACTCAGGAGGTAGAGATTACAGTGAGCCAAGATAGCACCATTGTACTCCAGCTTGGGCGACAGAGCAAGACTCCATCTCAAAAAAAAAAAAAAGAAAAAAAAGAAAAAAAATGATTAGCATCTATTACTGCTACCTCTTGAGTGCTGAAACATTTCTTTATATTTTAAGTTTTGCTTCATAGAGATTTCTATTATTTAGAAGTTAACAAATTCACATTTTCTAGCTCATGGTGATTCCAATTTCCTGGGTCATCTTGTTCATTATCATTAGCATTGTCCTTGATTTATTTCCTTCCTTCCTTCCCTCTTTCTTTCCTTCCTTCTTCCCCCCCCTTCCCTTCCTCCCTCCTTCCTTCCTTTCCTTTCTCTTTCTTTTTCTTTCTCTCTCTTTTCTTTCTGTCTTTCATCTTGCTCACTGCCATTGGCATTGTCCTTGATTTTCTTTCTCTCTCTTTCTTTTTTTGAGATAGGATCTGGCTCTGTCGCCCAGGCTGGAGTGCAGTGGTACAATCTTGGCTCAGCTCACTGCAACCTTTGCCTCCTGGGCTCAAGCCATCCTCCCACCTCAGCCTCCCAAGTAGCTGGGACCACAGGCACATGTCACCACACCTGGCTAATTTTCCTATTTTTTGTAGAGATAGGGTTTCGCCATGTTGCCCAAGCTGGTTTTGAACTCCTGGGCTCAAGGAATCTGCCCACCTCGGCCTCCCAAAGTGCTGGGATTACAGGTGTGAGCCACGATACCCAGCCTCTTGATTTTCTCCAGTCAGTGTTTCTCTAAGTTCTTCAATTAATTGTTCAATTTGCTCCTCAAGAATATTTTCAGAGCCATTGCCACCCACTTATCTAGCGTTTCATCTTTATTTATGAAATAAATGAAACGTCCTTCTTTTGTCTCCAGTAATGCTTTTTTGCCTTTAAGTCCACTTTGTCAGATATTAATATAGCTTTCATTTCATGGATCATTGTTCCTTAAATGCCTGTTATATCTTTTTCCATCCTTTTACTTTCAATCTTTTGGTATCTTTATAACTTTGGTGATTCTGTATCCTTATGTTTTATTATTTATATCTGATTCCTTATGCTTTAGGTTTGTCTTTCTTTAATCCTTATACTTCGGGTATGTAATCCAATTTGACTATATATTTGACACATTTAGTCTATTTGTATGTAATTAATTTGTAATATATAAGTGTATATGTATATTACAAATGTATATAAATCTATTTATATATAAATGTGCCAATAATATATATATAAAGGTGTGTATATACATGTGTACACAGGTACGTTTAAATCCACCTTACCAGGTACTACTTGTCTTACAAGTTCTTTTCCTCTCTCCTGAGTGTTTTTCAATTCTATTTCCATTGTATTAATTTGTTAGCTATATATTACTTTCTACTCTTTTAATGATTATCAGAGATTACAACTTTGTAGTTTGACTTCTTCCAGAACAATGCAAGAACCTTAGAATATTTTAACACTATTTACCCTTTCCCAATTTATATGCTGCTGTAATACATTTTCATATCATTCCCCAAAGTTATTGTTACTACTATTCATGTGGTCTGAATTCACTTGAATTTACTGACACATTTCCCGTTTGTTGACTGCCACTCCTTCCTGCATCAGTTCTCCTCCATGGATTATTTACCTTCTGTGTGATGTGTGGGTGTGCTAGTGATAAATTCTGTCAGTATTTTATCGGTAGTGATGGAGGAAACTGTCTTTGTTTCACCTTCATATTCTAATGATAGAACTGCTGAGTACAGAACTTGAAGCACTTTCCAGGTTTAACTCTATTGTCTTCTAGAGTCTATGGTTGTTAAGAAGTTAACGGTCTGTAACTGTTACACATTTTTTGCTACTAGCTGCTTTTATGATGTTCTTTTTGTTTTTGGTATTCAGTAATACTATGACATTCTTAGGTATAATTTTTAAATTTTTACTTTGTGTAAGTTTACAGGGATTCTTTAATCTGTGGCTTGGTATCTTTCATTGGTTTTGGAAAATTATTAGCCATTATCATCTCTCCTTCCTCCTGTGGGATTCCAATTACACATTATAACCGAGGTCAGACACGGTGGCTCACACCTGTAATCCTAGCACTTTGGGAGGGTGAAGGAGGACTGATTTAGGCCAGGAATTTTAAAACAGCCTGAGCAACATAGCAAGCCCAATCTCTAGCAAAAAAAATAAAATTGATCTAGCTACTCAGGGGGCTGAGGCTGGAAGATCACTTGAGCCCAGGAGTCCCAGGCTGCAGTGAGCTATGATTGTGCCACTGCACTCTTGTCTGGGCAACAGAGGAGACTATCTCTAAAAAGAAAAGAAAAAAAACAACTCTTAATTAGCTCCTATGTCTTATACACGTATTTGTTCTTTTCCTTTTTTGGTGCTTCTTTCTGGATATTTTCTTTTGATAAGGCAGGACATCTGAAGCAGAGAGCTGAAGTTAGATGGTAAAGGTGATGTGAGTATCTGGACCTTTTCTGCCTGCTGGTTCAGTGGTAGAATGAGCCCAAAGTGATCAGAAGACTGTCTCAAGATTTCAATTTAAATAGAACCAAGGTTGAATTCCTTGGGAGAAACATTACTTCCTTAGGAACTAGGACCTCCCAAGTCACCAAACTCAAAAGCAGGTCAAAAGTAGGGAAAATAAAAATGCTTTCAGTGGCTTAACTGGCAGAATTTTCAATGTAGTAAGTCCCACCTCTATCACTTGATTTCTTGACCTATATTCTGGCTATGGGAGAGAGAGCACTATATACTGATAGATTTAAGAAATAAACTACATCTTGTAGGACAGTATCTTAACCTCTGTATGGTACAGGATATCACAGTGATGGATAAGGAATTCTGCAAGCCCATGAATGGTAATGCTGGCAGATATACGGGATATACTGCAGGCAAGAAAGACAACTCCATACCCATAATACATGTCTATCTCTGGGATGACAAACTGCTGCCCTTTGCATGATGGGAGACATCTAATGTAATCACTTGGCTAGGTAGTACCCTTAGGGAACGGTGTCATGTTAGCTGCTCAGCATAGGCCTCTTTTGTACAGTTCTATCCACGTATCTGTGCCTGAAACACTCTTGTCTTCCAACCTTGAAGAGGTATCCAGTCTTCCACTCGTTTCTTCCAAATCTCTGACCAGCTGGTGCCAACGCATTAGCCATTCTAAAGTGATCTGAATATCTGGAGACATTAACTTTTCTGCCTGCTCATCAATCAATATAAGTCTACTTTAGGCCATCTCTTCTTGCATGCAAAGAGGATGCTATCTTAAGTTCTGCCCATTGGGAGGGCTTCCCTTGACCACTGATTTTCCTCTACCTCTGTCCATTTTCAGCTGATGCCAGCATAGTATGCAGTTCCATCCATAATGCACTTTTCCCTCTTTCATTAGCTGACATAAGGAACTCCCCAAGAAGACAACTGATTACAGGAGAAACAGTGAGGCAGTAAGAGAAAACACCTACATATATGCCATGAGAATCTAAGATAGACTCCATGGGAATCTAAGCTTCATGCTCTAACAGTTTACTTGTATTTTCTGGATATTCTCTGGTCCAATTTTTTATAAACCACTTCTGTTTTAGAATGGAATGCTGTTGCACAAATCTAATTTTATAATTTTATAGATCAGATAACATCTTTATAATGAGCAGATTCAGTTGCAAAGAAACTTGATGTTCCATGCTCAGGTATTCTACCAGGGCCTAGTAGCAAACCAGACTTAATTTTTAAATAGATAACAGATATTAGCAGAAGAGGTCATTAATTTCAAATTCCTAGTGGACTATGATTTTTCTTTTGTGGCATCATAGTGCATCTCAGTCTGCCACACCTCAAATCTATTTGGATTTGCTAGGTCATACAGACCAAGTACCAGAACAACTTGGGACTCCAACTTGGATCTGCTGCCAAGTCTGTTCTTTCTCCAGGCTCTACTGAAAACTCTGACAGACTCAAGTCTTACAGGTTACTCAGTAAACAGGACAGAGAAGCACATTCAAATGAGATTTATTTTGCAACCACCCCCCTCAATCCAAATGGACCCAATAAAGATGTTTCTTAGTTGGAAGTAGTCTGAAGTCCAGCAACTTGTCCATCACTTTAGGTAGGAAATCCCCAAAATAACCTAAACACCGTATTCATATCATACTAGGCATCATTCTCAACACTTCCTGATCTCTTTAGGTCCACTTGTTATGTCATCAGTATAATGAATAAGTATCTTCCCTGAGACACCAAAATGATCAAGATCTTTCTGGATTATATTATAAGAGTATATGAGGCCAGGTGCAGTGGCTCATGCTTGTAATCCCAGCACTTTGGGAGGTCGAGGCAGGTAGATCACCTGAGGTCAGGAGTTTGAGACCAGCCTGGTCCACATGGCAAAACCCTGTCTCTCCTAAAAATACAAAAAATTAGCTGGGCATGGTAGTACATGTCTGTAATCCCAGCTACTCAGGAGGCTGAGGCAGAAGAATTGCTTGAACCCAGGAGGCGGAGGTTGCAGTGAGCAGAGATTGCACCACTGCACTCCAGCCTGGGCAACAGAGTGAAACTCTCTCTCAAAAAAAAAAAAAAAAGAAGGAATAAAGGACTACTGGAAATTTAAGAAAATATTTATCAATTCATTTAAAAATAAAAATAACCCTATTAACATCAATAACATATACGTGAGTTGTACATGAGTATATGAGTTGATAGCCCTGAAGTAAACAGTGAAAGTATACTGCTGTCCCTGCAATATGAAGATAAACTAGTTTTGACTACTTTGCAGATAAGGATGAAAGGGAAAAATACACTTGTTAGGTTAATAGCAGTATGTCGTGGCCAGGAGATATGCTGATTTCCTCAAATATAGAATTATACCCAGAATCACATCTAAGGTTAGTTATGATCACAAGATCATTACTCATGAAAATTTCAGATGTTTGGATAAGCCATTTATCTGTGATTCACCCAGGGATGCCTTTTGTTTTACTGTGTGTGTGTAGGAGAGGCAACTCTAGGGGCTGCACTTGATTTTCCAACCCTAGTAGCCCTCCCTCCATGGGCCATGGGTCAAATAAAGGAGTTTTACCATTCTGAAAATAGGGTAAAAACCAAAGGATGGAGCCACCATTCCACATTACCCACTATGAGATATTCAATCTAAGACATCATCTACCATCTGACCTCCATAAGCTCCTATTCTGACCACAGTTAGTGGTCTCAGGTTCTTGGTCCCAGGTTCTCAGGGGGAAGAACTGGGGGGTCATTTTGCATGTATACTTGTGGCTCTGTTGTAGTGTTCTTCCATGAGTTGAGGGATAAAAAGCAGGGGTATTACCCTCTAATTAGATGGCTTATAAAATAATCAGTACAAATACAACGTAAATGGCAATTCAAGCTGCATGTGAGGAACATTTGCCCTCCTAAAATTATGGCCAATCTCTGATTTCCTATTAAAGATCTATTTCTCCTCTGTCATGTGTAGTGTTGGTGGGACTGCCAACTAAGGCACCAAGGGATGCCTTAGTATGACCCCAACTAGGCCACTGGACTCTTCTGTTCAGGTTTTTGACTCCTCAATAGTGTCAAGACATAAAACAGACCAGAAGTTCAGCTCCCTACTGGGGATTCTTTAAGGGGATTGTCTTTTACTCCTTCCTTTGGTATCTGTGAGAACACCCTGTTTTCTTCCCCTTATAAACCTGATCTTTTAGGTTTTTTCAATCCTGCAAAGCACTCTATTACCCTGCAATAAACACTTTCCTCTGCTTTAGTTACCTACGGTCAATATTTATTGCATGCAACCAAAAAACTCTGGCTGGAATCGATAGGAATTGGGGCAGTGCTGTGATCCTGGCAGAAGGAGTCCATGAACTTTTCCCAAAGCTTAGTGCTCTGCCTCACTTTAACTCAGCTCCTGTGTTATCTGATCCAAATTCTCTAAAGAGAATTGACTGGTTCCATTTACTCTATCAGCTGTCCATCCCTGGTCCAATCAACTGAGCATATTGAGGGTGTTCAGTTATGAGAAACAGAGTAACAAAAGCTGTAGATGACAGTAGTTATCTTTTTTTTTTTTTCTCAAAGACGGAGTCTCACTCTGTTGCCCAGACTGGAGTGCAGAGGAGCGCTCTCAGCTCACTGTAACCTCCGCCTCTCGAGTTCAAGCAATTATCCTGCCTCAGCCTTCTGAGTAGCTGGGATTACAGGCACACGCCACCATGCCCAGCTAATTTTTGTATTTTTTTAGTAGAGACGGGTTTTCATCATGTTGTCCAGGCTGGTCACTAACTCCTGACCTCAAGTGATCTGCCTGCCTCGGCCTCCCAAAGTGCTGGGATTACAAGTGTGAGCCACTGCGTCTGGACATGATTATGACGGAATCTTTAATGCATTCTACATGCCCCTCTTTCTTTACATGCAATTCCAAATATGCCCCAAAGTATCACAGGTGGAACCAAAAAAGCATTCATCCCTTCACTAATCAACCCCAATTCCCAATTAGCTACCATACCAAGATGTGATACTTTTGTAAACTCCTTCTCCATCAGAGACTGGTGACGACGATCCTCACAATTCTGCAAAATATGGATAGTTGATTGGCCCAAGGATGGGCAAAACTTCATGTATCAAAGGGAGTAGGTAGTCTGATCATCAGAAAAGTATCAAGACTAGCCAAAAGAAATAGGAAGCATGATGTTAGTGAAGAAAGAACATGCACAAGTCACTAAACACTTACCAGGTAACAGGCAAAATGAAGAGACAGGAGAGTATTTACATTCTTGTGACCATAAAACTGAAATGAGCCAAGACAAAAGTTGGAATATGACACAGATAGCTCAACACATCCCTCTTTCGGAAGTACCAGCAATTATGCTTCCTCTGAATACCTAAGACATTATAATAAAACATAGTTTTACAAACACATGCCTGTGATCCCAGCACTTTAGAAGGTCAAGGTGGCCATATCACTTGAGCCCAGGAGTTCAAGACCAGCCTAGGCAATGTGGCAAAACCCCGTCTCTACCAAAAAAAAAAAAAAAAAAAAAAAAAATTAGCTGGGCGTGGTGGTGCCTGCCTGTAGTCCCAGTTACTCAGGAGGCTGAGATGGGAGGATAGCCTGAGCCTGGGAGGCAGAGGTTGCTGTGAGCCTAGATTGCGCCACTGCACGCCAACCTGGGTGACAGAGTGAGATCCCATCTAAATTAACCACTAAAAAAGTAAATTGTAATAGGAGATGGGGACCACAAAATGGTCAGACCTTTCAGGACATTTAAAATCTCCTCTCTAGTACCATCCATTTATTTATTAAATCATAAAATAGCAGAGGACCCAATTTATCCCAGACTCTATTATGGGGAATAATAGATTGCAAAAATGGTCATAATTCTACACGACTACCTGTATCTACACCCTTTGTAATGTGACTGTGTAGCTTGTTGCATCAAGAAATAGAGTATATTTTCTTACTCTTTAAATCTGGATTTGCCTTGGGACGGACATCTTTGCATTAGAATGCAGAACAAGTATGATGTGTGAGCCTCGATTACCCTGCCACTGCCCTGTGAGTCAACCCAGGCTAGCTGCTGTATGACAGACATATGACCCAGTCACACTTACTGCTCCAACTGCCAGCCAACCATCAGCCAGAAACATGAGTGAGGCCATGCTAGAGCAATCAGTTCCCCACTGACCTAACAGCTGACCACAGACGTAAAAGCAAGCCAAGCCCAGAAAGACCCAGATTATCAGAATGACTTGTAATACGCTTATTGTTTTCAATTCTTGAGTTGTGAGGTGGCTTGGATTTAGCAGTAGCTAAAACAAGAGGACATAAAGATGAACTAAACCTAGTCCCTATGCACAAGGACTACACAATGACAACCTATTGATCAACAGATCAACTTCTGATCTTAATAGAATACAGAGCCCTAACAGATGGTATGCTTGACAGTTTTCACATGCCTCTCTGGTGCCACTCTCCTCGCCTCTCTATCTTGATCTCTGCTCCAGGAGGCTGACCTCTAGGTACTATGTGAATGGGTTCTTTCGCCTAGTGGTTGGGCTTGGTCACTGGAGAACAGCAGCAGATGAGAGGAGGCTGGGATATTCATTCCTTGGGTCACTCTCTGCATGGCCGTATTTCATTGATTGAATCACTCTAAGGTCACCCTTTCCACAGGGCTCTCCTTAACAATTTCCAGCAACTACTCACTCTCCTCCCCTTCAGGCCACTCTACTATCTCCTATGGTTTTTCTAACATGCTGCACACACTTTTGTAAATCATGTCTTTATAAAAACCTTGTATTTTTGTAATTTGAATGTATCATCTATTCTCTGCTAGGACACTGACTGACATATTACTCAACCAGGGAAATAGTTGGGGTGCAGTCTGGGAGGAGTTCACGTATGCCATAATGTCATAAAAAGAAGAAACTTTAGTTGTTGATATGGTTTGGATCTGTGTCCCCACTCTAATCTCATGTTCAAATGAAATCTTCAATATTGGAGGTGAGGCCTGGTGGGAGGTAAATGGATCATGGGGACAGTTTCTCATGGTTTAGCACCACCTCCCTAGTGCTGTTCTTGTGAGAGTTCTCACAAGATCTGGTTGTTTTTAGTGTGTAGCATCCCCTCCCACCCACCTTTTCCTCCTGCTCTAGGCTCCAGCCATGTGAAGATTCCTGCTCTGGCTTTGCCTTCCACCATGAGTAAAAGCTCCCTGAGGCCTCCCCAATCATGCTTCCTGTGTAGTCTGTGGAACTGCAAGCCAATTAAACCTCTTTTCTTTATAAATTATCCAGTCTCAGGTATTTATAGCAACACAAGAATGGACTAATACGGTTGTGTATAAAAGTGTTGGCTGGGCGCCGTGGGTCATGTCTGTAATTTCAGCACTCTGCGAGACCAAGGAGGGCAGATCACTTAAGGTCAGGAGTTCGAGATGAGTCTGGCAAACATGGTGAAACCCCCGTCTCTGCTAAAAATACAAAAATTAGCTGGACATGGTGGCACATGCTTGTAATCCCAGCTACTCAGGAGGCTGAGGAGGATCATTTGAACACAAGAGGCAGAGGTTATAATGAGCTGAGATCACACCACTGCACTCCAGCCTCGGTGAGAACAAGACTCCATCTCAAAAAATAAGTGTTACCTTTTGCTTACATGCCCCAAACTCCAGCTTACTCTTGATCTAATGGGTGTAGACAGTAAGTTATGTTAGATTCATGTGGTCTCTTCTGCTTTTTTCACTGATTATTGCCTAGAAGGAACCATGGGGCACACAGGTAGAAACTCACTCTTCTAATGCTCTTGTGAATGGGCCTAAGATGGAAGTGTATTGGCACCCCGCTGCTCATATCATTTTCCCAGTCACTGCAGGTCCCAACCTTTGCTACATCTGGAAAGACTGGGTGCAGCCAACTCAATGGGAGAGACCAGAGGATCTACAGGAACCAGCACTTAGCCACCAGGAATTACATTCATCCTCAGTTCCTCTGGTTTCCATTTTTTCGGAATGGTTTTTTCTATCTCCAGTCAGTGCCCTCTAACTAAGCAAATGGCACCATCCTTTTCCCATAGCGCTTGGAACAATCCTTTTATGGTTCCTGTGCAAACGCAGCCAATACATTTTCTCTACAGCCTGAAGTAAGCTAGAGACTAAGTAATTCAAAATTACACTAAAATACTCAAGTGAAGTACCTGGGAAAATAGGGTATTACTTGATCCTTAGCATAAATGTGCTAGAATTTAACCCATGACAAACAGGTCCACTCAACAACTTCCCATAGACAATAAAAACAGCATAGGCACATCCAATGGAAAAGAGGAAAATAAGCCTTCCTCTTACAAGGAATATCCTAAGATTCCAAAGACATTTGAACTTCAAAAAAGTATTTCATATTCTGGGCACAGGGGCTCATGCCAGTAATCACAGTATTTTGGGACGCTGAGACAGGTGTATTGCTTGAGCTCATGTGAGACCTGCATGGGCAACACGGTAAAACCCTGTTACCTACGAAAAATACAAAATACAAAAGTTAGCCAGGTGTGGTGGCATAAACCTGTAGTCCCAGCTACTGGGAAGGCTAAAGTGGAAGGATGGCTTGAGTCTGGGAGGTGGAGGTTGCAGTGAGCTGAGACCACATCACTGCACTCTAGCCTGGGCAACAAAGCCAGACGCTATCTCAAAAAAAATAAAAAACAAAAATAAAACACATCACGCCAGGCACAGTGGCTCACGCCTGTAATCCCAGCACCTTGGGAGGCCGAGGTGGGTGGATCACCTGAGGTCAGGAGTTTGAGACCAGCCTGGCCAACATGGAGAAACCCCACCTCTTAAAAGAAAAAAGAAAAATTTAAAAAAAAAACAAAAAACAAAAAAAACACATCAGATGTGTATGCACGTACACATATATACACACACACTGACTTAAAAGTATTACCAAAGATCTTTTTGAAGCTCCTTGGGCCAAAAACAGAATGGCTTCCTTGGCCTGAACCCTGTCTCTCCCTTTCCCTGACATCGTAACTCATGCTTTTGCCATAGGCAGTTTCCCTCCTGATTCCTTCTCCTTCAGCCTGATGGCACCTTCTAACACCCACCCACCACCCCATCTTTGAAGAACAGCATTATATCCAAAGTGTTATTCTTCTTTCCAAGATCTACAGTCCCTGAAACTCACTTCGAGTGTTACAGAGCCAAAGTTATCTAATTTGTTCTGTTCTAGAGAAAAACTATTACATCCATCTTACAGATGAAAAGATTAGGCCGGGCATGGTGGCTCACACCGGTAATTCCAACACTTTGGGACGCCAAGGCAAGTGGATCACCTGAGGTCAGGAGTTCGACACCAGCCTGGCCAACACAGTGAAACCCCGTCTCTACTAAAATTAGCAAGGTGTGATGGCATACACCTGTAATCCCAGCTACTCGGGAGGCTGAGGCCTTGAACTCAGGAGGCGGAGGTTGCAGTGAGCCAAGACCACGGCACTGCACTCCACTCCAGCCTGGGCGACAAAGCAAAACTCTGTCTTGGGAAAAAATTAAACTTCAGGAGAGGATTAAATAATTCCTCCAAGGTCACACAGCTAGTTTAGCAGAACCACCTAAAAACTCCGGCTTCTGACTCTAGATTCCACATTCTTAACCATTATGCTGGAGACAGCTCTTGTCCTTTCCAGCTGTTAAGTTCCCAAATAAATTTTAGAAATATTTTGCACAGCTCTGGGGTTAAAAAGAAAAATTAGCATTCTGATTGGAATTGCCATGTATAGGTAATTACTTTAGGAGGAAATAACACTTTCACCACAGTTTTCTAACTCAGAGTTTATAATTAATGAAACATACAGTTTCCCCTGCGAAATAGTTGAATTTGAGAGTGGTGATGTCCTGTTCATACTGCAGAAAGTAGTCAACGCAGGCTGGTTTAATGAATAGTCTCTACCCTAACTAAGCCCCCGCTTTGCTAAGTGAACCCAAACAAACACCTGTGGGTCTTTGGCGTCAGCCATACCACCCACTCTACCGACACTATTCTCAAGGCCCCTGACATGCCAGGGTTGATTGTGGCATGACATTAACTTGACACTCAACTTATCTTGATGTACCCCAAAGCATTTTATCAATGTTTCCATTCCCTGTTCATATATTCTGACCTGAAGTGCTATCAACAAAAGTTTCCCAGAGGAAGAGAGCCAACAGTAAGAACGCTGTACGGATTGCTTGGTTCTGGTTGCTGCATTCCAAAGGTGATGTGTTATTTCCAGTCTTAATTAACAGGTCCTACCCAAATCCCTTCAGTTCCAGTTCTCCACACCCCACCTGTTGCTGACAATACAAATCTCAAGTTTCCCCAGATCTCAACTTCATACCCAAAAGACAGCTTGGAATTAGATGTGCTTCTGTCTTGGCTCTCTATCTGTACATTTATCACAGCCACCCACATAGTTAGGATACAATGAAATGGCCTGGTGAAAAACACAAGCCTAACTCACTTTTTATATCCCGACGCAATGTTCAATCAAATGATTTACAAAGGCTCAGAAAACCACTGTGAAGACAAACCAGGAGATGAAGTTACTTAACAAAACGAAGGTGGGCATCTTTAGCATGGGAAGAGGCAGACAAGGAATACTCTTAAGTCCATAAAATAGAAGGCAGTCTAGTACTGCAGGGTGTTGTGGAATAGGAGTCAGAAACCTAATTTTCAGCCCTACCTACATCACCTCCCTCCCTAAGATCTTGGAAAAATCACTATTTCCTTAGGTATGAAAATATTTATCTCAACACTTTCACTGGTCTGTAAGCCGTCCCCTGCCCATTGCTCTTAACTGTCAAAAAAAAGCAATACTTGGCCAAGTGAAGTGGCTTACAGAATCCCAGTACTTGGGGAGGCCAAGGCTGGTTTATCACTTAATACTGGGAGTTCGAGACCAGCTTGGCCAATATGGCAAAAGCCCGTCTCTACTAAAAATACAAAAATTAGCTGGGCTTAGTGGCACAGCCCTGTAATCCAGCTACTTCAGAGCCTAAGGCATGAGAACTGCTCGAACCCAGGAGGCAGAAGCTGCAGTGAGCTGAGATCATGCCACTGTACTTCAGCCTGGGTGACAAGAGTGAGACTGTCTCAGAAAACAAAAAGCACTACTTCACTGATTACAAAAACTGAAGTTTTCCATGCCTAATTATGTTCAAATCCTTAAGCAAGGTAACATAGCAGCTTTGTAAGACTCCAAATTAGTAACCCAACATCTATCATATACTCTATTGTACTACAAGGAATTATACAGGAAACTGAAGCAGAGTTTGTCACTTAACCCAGGTCACCCAACTACTTAGGCAGTTTGGCTAAGCTGGTGTTCTTTCTTAACCACAGCATTAGACCACCTATTCAATTCCCTATGCTTATGTGAAATCCTGGTCATTCGCCTGGAGGTTCCTATGAGAACAGTGTCATTCCTATGAAGCCTGAAAATCTTGACTTGTCACTCCTGGTCCTACCCCTACTGACCCACAGTACCTGCTTCACAGTCCAAAATCAGTAGGGGTACCATTTTGTGACACAAATGAGATCCACAGATGACTAGTTACTGCTATGGGTCTAGTAACTGCTTGACCCCATTAAGTAGTCTTTTGGGGTAGTGATGTCTCTGCCAGAGGCAATGCAGGAGTACAGGTAAAGGGACACATGTGTGCAAAGGCCAGTAATCGGCAAAAAAAGTGATAGAAGGTCAGCCCAAATGAAACAAAGGCTTTTGCTCTGTCCTAAAGATGAAGTAAAGCCACATTCTTATCTGACTGCATCCTTAAAGGATTACTGACTCTGGAACAGATAAAAGACACGCCAATTAGGAGGCCTGAGGAGTCCATACCACAGATGGCTGAGAAGTTAGACAAAATTGGCAGTGAATTAAGTGCATAAAAGTGTCAAAGAAAGGCTTAAAATAACTCTTGAATTCCTCCAAGGTACTTTTTTTTTTTTTACTACAACCATCTGTCAATCTGAAATCAATCCTACGAATCCTTATGTGCAAACTAAAAAATGGGAGAATGGTGGACATTTGCAACATTTAACATGAAATTACTTTCATACTGTTTCCTGAAGATACTAATACAGTGTAGGTTAAATGAAACATTCAAAGTTAATGGCAGAGGCAGTGTATGTATAACCTTTAGTATATATTTTACCTTCAGAAACTTTTTTTTGGAGACAAGAGTGTGGCCCAGGCAAGTACAGTGGCACAATTCTGGCTCACTGCGACCTCTGCCTCCTGGATTCAAGCTGTTCTTGTGCCTGAGCCTCCCAAGTAGCTGGGATTACAGGCATCCACCAGACTATTTTTCGTAGAGATAGGTTTTCGCTATGTTGGCCACACTGGTCTCAATCTCCTGGCCTCAAGTAATCCACCTGCCTCAGCCACCCTAAGTGTTGGGATTTCAGGAGTGAGTCGCCACACCCAGCCTAGAAACATTTTTTTAAGAAACTGTAAGGCTGGGCCTGGTGGCTCACACCTGTAATCCCAGGACTTTGGGAGGCCAAGGCAGGAAGATCACCTGAGGTAAGGAGTTCAAGACCAGCCGGGCCAACATGGTGAAACCCCATCTCTACTAAAAATGCAAAAATTATCTGGGTGTGGTGGTGTGTGCCTGTAATCCCAGCTACTTGGGAAGCTGAGGCAGGAGAATCACTTGAACCTAAAAGATGGAGGTTGCAGTGAGCCAAGATCTGGACACTGCACTCCAGTCTGGGTGACAGAGAAAGACTCCGTCTCAAAATCAAAAAATATTAACTGTAATTTAAAAACTGAAGTTTACATAGTTCGCTCCAATGTATCTCAAAGTCAAACTAGCAGGAGCAGACTTACAAAAAGCTAATACACATATCTAACTTGGAAGGCTTATGTTCTTATGCCGCATTTTATCATTCGACTACTTAAGACTAAATTACAACAATCCATCTCAGCATGCTTTTCCAATACAACAGTATTAACACAATGCAACATCAGAATGTCTAATAAAATTAACAAGCCAAGACAATTTTATTACATAAATTAACCCATTTATTATAGGCCAGTGATGTAGAGGAGCGTCTACTGGTCTTTCAATTCCTTCAATCTTCTGATGGCGGACTTTACCGTGACAGCGGAAGTGGTACTGGAAAGAAAGATTCAGTTTCCAACATAATTAAGCATGTTAACATAGAAAATAGCAAATAAGTACATCTGCCTCGTTTTTATGTTAATGTCTCTTCCCAAATTTTCCTGGAAAGAATTATACTGAGATAGACTGCTCTACCAATACTTTGCTGCAGTCAATCCGAAGATCTAACCAACATTAGATTACTCCCTGGAAATTAGTAGCTTCTAAACTACATGACGGCATCCTTTAAGAGCCATGCCTTCAGGGTCTTGCAGAATTAGACATGCACATTTGATTTCTCAACCAGAGGTTTTTTTGGTTTGTTTTTTTAAAGTAACTCAGTTGTGGACAAGCAAGCTTTAATTCCCCGTCCCCACCACCCACAAAAAAGAAATGGTTGTTAAGAGGCTGACCTAAACTTGTTAAAAGAGAATGGAGAGATTACCAGAAGAAATGAATAAATTACAAGATGGTACAGTGAGAACAATGATTAAGGCAATACAGCAGACACTACAGTGCCTTTGGGAAAGACAGCTATTGAAATGCTACAGAAGTTTTACCACAAAATTCAGGAACTATACCTGAAACTCACCATCCTCTATGTTGAGTATATAAATGCTAATTCACTTTCCTACCAGCACCAAGAAAGCACTCGTTCCCATTTTCCATTCTGCCCTAATAAAACCCCCCTCAAGGTGATTTAACATATATTTCAACATTTTCCACTGCTTCAGTGTAAGTTTAAATTGACTAAAATTTTTAAATCCCATTCTTTAATTACACTAGCCATGTATGTGCTTAGTGCTTTGGACAACACAGGTCTAGACACTACAGGACAAACAGTTCACACTTCATGTCAGCAATGAATTCCAAGACTAGAGATCTTTAAGGGTGGCTTTAATTTCCAGAAATTGATAAAACTTAGGAGTCAAAGAAAGCAATAACCAGCATCGATAACTCATCTCAGCAATATCACCCAGCCCTGTCAGGTGATACTGAGTTGCAGATTCACAAACCAGTAGAAGTCTAATATTGTTTAGAAAGATGAAACTGTGGTGGTCCTGATGGCCTGAAGTTTCCAAATACAGTTTCAAACTAACTGATCTCTTCATCTATTTTTATCAAAACTTGCAGTGTAATATCAACGTTCAGTACAGATTCAGCCCCACTAACGGGCCTGTGCGCACTATCATGACCATGCTCACGATGTGACCAGTAACTGACAAATTATTAGGTAATATGTGAATCAGATTTCCGACTTCTATTTCAGTTTTGTGTTTAGCCTTTCGATAACTGAAAATAAACCACCACGGAAGAATCCTCAAAATACAAAGGCATCCTTATTCTCTCAGTCCTGAGAAAGTGTTAAAACTAGCCCATCCAGCGACAACCTGGAATTTGGGCCTATATGGTCCACATACTTCCAAATACAAGGAAATAAGACTCACTTGTACATCCAGGCACCGCCAGCGACTGTCTTCATGCAGGAACCACAGTGCCAGATCCCCACAGCTCGTCTCTTCATCTTGGTCTATAAAAGAGACCCAATTTTCACCATGAAACAAGTATTTTATCTTGCAAGCAACCGGAAGTCTAAATTTGGATTCACCTTATTGTCAGGGATGAGAAAGCCTCACTTCCTCCCTCAAAAACACAAACAAGGATTGCTGCAATGCAGTGTTTTGCATAGTAAACGTTCAAACTTTTATCAAACAAAAACCCCTCGCAGAACAAGTAGAATGCTATTAAATGCACAGACTAGACATCCTGGGGGTTGGTACAGAAACATCAGAAGACAAAACCGATGGAATCATTTCCCACAAGCCAGGTTTGGCTTAGGCTGCGGGGGTCTCCGTCAAATGATTATTTTATCCATTAACTTTTAAGTAGTTTTCTTTGAATGAAAAACGTTTCACAAAATCTGAAGTTACCATCAATATTTTTCTCTTAAAACTCACAATCAACAGAATGAGTAAGTCTAACTGCTCACCAGCACACGGTTAATAAACTGCCTTGAAGTCAGGCCTCACTTGGGAAAGAAACGTGCCCTCCCTCTCCCCTCACCAGAGACCACCTTACTTTGCCACAGAAAGAGCAAGTGTACTTGGCATGCTGGCTGATTTCAATTTTCTTCACCATTTTCCGGAGGGAGGCCCCATAGCGGGTGCCGTATTTACCGACGATCCCAACTTTCTTGGTACGTTTGGCCTGTTTAGAGTGAAGGGAGAAACCAGTGATATTTAGACCTGGAACCCAGGCAGGCCTCGGCGCCCCCACCCACCGTTCCTCCACTTCACCGACATGTGACCTAGTTTTCCCCAAATTCAACCCAACAAAAGCAGTGCTCAGGGCTGGCCGCGCGCTCCCAAGGCCCGGCGTTAACCCTTCCGGGGCGCGCCAGACCCTGCCAAAGCGCCCCCGTCCCCTCGGCTTTGGGCAGCGTCCGAGAGTGTTGTCTCCGGCGAGGGCATGGAGACAGGAGAAAACAAAGGGCAAGGCAGGAGAGGAGACGGGTGCGGGCAAAGAAACCAAGGACAGATGCAGGCGGATAGGGAGCTAGGCCGCACAGCGACCCACACTCACCATGTTGCCGGTCCGAGCCCAGAGAGGAAGAGAAGCGGTGCGCAGGCGCGGTATTAGGCGGACGGGCGGAAGTGGCTGGTGGAGGCCTAGCTAGGAACTGAGCTCTATGGTTCGGCTGTTTGGCGGCGGTCTCCTGAGAAATGTTTGCAATTGGAAGGCGTCTCTCCCTCGAGTTTACCCAGGTTCGCAAACTATGGCGACAACCAACCATAACAGAAGCATGTCCAAATTATTTCACATATATCACAAAATCCTGCAAAGGTACGAGTTCCTCCATTCGATGCACAGCACTTGGCTTAGAGAAGTGCTTAAATCTTAATGTTTGTGGGGCCGGGCGCGGTGGCTCACGCCTGTGATTCTAACACTTTGGAAAGCGGGGCGGGCGGATCACTGGAGGTCAGGAGTTTGAGACCAGCCTGTCCAGCATGGTGAAATCCCGTCTTTACTCCAACTTTCATTTCTTTCCCCTCTGCATTATGCTCTCTAAAAGTGGCAGACCCTGTACAGGATGCTAGCGACAGTGGTGACTAAAATCCAAGGTTCCACTCCCAGAACAAGTTGCAGGCCAGCAGGAAACAATCGTATAGCTAGCCACATTAAGAAGTTAGACAAAGCTGGACGCGGTAGCTCACACCTGTAATCCACCACTTTGGCAGGCCGAGGTGGGCGGATCATGAGGTTGGAAGTTCAAGACCAGCTTGGCCACCATGGTGAAACCCTGGCTCTACTAAAAATACAAAAAAATAGAGGAGCATAGTGGCACACGGCTGTAGTCTCAGCTACTCAGGAGGCTCAGGCAGGAGAATCGCTTGAACCTGGGAGACAGAGGTTGCAGAGAGCCGAGATCGCACCACTGCACTCCAGCCTGGACAACAGAGCCAGACTCATCTAAAAAAAAAAAAAAAAAAAAAAAAGAAGTCAAACAATTTCAAACTGATCAGAGCACTGAAGAAAAAGATGATGGTTCTGCCCGCTGCTTATTGGGAAGAGCCTGGCATTCTCTGAGGCAAGTCAGGAGATTGGAAGGCTGGCGGAAAGTTTTCTGTACCAGCTGCTCCAGCTGCTCCATCTCAGTGCTGATGGCCTGCCTTCCACTTCATTTCAGAACCCACTCCTATGGCCCCACGCTAGGCTAAAATCCAAGGCAGCTTCCTGGTCCAGGTCTGAACCCTTAAATTCCAACATCTTACCCTCTTCCCACCATCAATTCTCTGTTGGTCCAGGTTTCTCAAAGGGGTCAGCAGGGAAGAATTAAATTTCTGGTTGAGGCCTGGGGCGGGGATGGTGTGTTCTGGGACTAGAAACATGATCTTTCTTCACATAGAACACACACACTAGGAAGTTTTGCTGCCTTTTTTCAGGGGATGGCTAATCCAGAGGATAAGAAGCTCAGAGAACTACTGGAATAAGAGTGTAAGAGAGAATCTATGATTTGAGGATCAAGAAAGACCATGATGAGAGCTGAAGGGCATTGTGGCCCTGGATTCTAATCAGAACTCTGGTAACAAGTAGCTTCCGTTCCCAAAGCTTAATATTAACATCTCAAATAATTTTGCACCTGTTCACTTTTCCTCACAATTACATTAAAAGCAACTTGCATACCTGGGCTGAGGTGGGAAGATCACTTGAGCCTGGGAGGTTGAGGCTGCAGGAAGCTGTCATGATGCCACTGCAGTCTAGCCTGGGCAACAGACAGACCCTGTCTCAAAAAAATATATAAATCAAATCAAATAAAAGCAACTTGCAGACAGCTGTGCACTTCATATGGTTACAATTGTTGGAAGGTAACACATGGTAGGCACTGAGTATTTTATAAGGATGTTCTCATTTACTTTTCATTATCCTTTATAATAGGAATGATTACTATCTTCATTACTAAGAAAAAGAGGCTGGGCATGGTGGTTCGTGCCTATAATCCCAGCACTTTGGGAGGCCGAGGTGGGCAGATCACGAGGTCAAGAGATCGAGACCATCCTGGCCTGGCCAACATGGTGAAACCCTGTCTCTACTGAAAATACAAAAATTACCTGGGCGTGGTGGCGCATGCTTGTAGTCCCAGCTACTTAGGAGGCTGAGGCAGGAGAATCGCTTGAACAGGGGGGGCAGAGGTTGCAGTAAGCTGAGGTCATGCCACTGCACTCCAGCCTGGTGACAGAGGGCACGGTGGCACACGCCTGTAATCCCAGCACTTTGGGAGGCTGAGGCGGGCAGATCACGAGGTCAGGGGTTCGAGACCAGCCTGACCAACATGGTGAAACTCTGTCTCCACAAGTCAATTCCATGAGGACAGGGCTTATGTTGTTCACCTCTGCATCCCAGGACCTATACAAGAGCCTGATATGTCAGTGGGAATATCTGTTGAGTGGGAGATTGCTACCTTGCATGGTATAAAGTGTTTTATGTGTTTGGGTTTCTCTGCTTTATAAGGTCAGTCCGGTAAAAGAAAAAGGCATTAGTGATAGAACAGAAAAAAGCATTAGAAAAAGGCATTAGTGATAATGTAGCCCAAACTGGAAACTGAGGCCCAGGGAGGTCAAATGACTTGCCCAAGTTCACATAGCCATTAAGTGACATCTAGATGTGTGTTCTCTCTACTGCATCACAAGATTCAAGTCTCTAGGTCTCTTTCCTCAGCCGCAAAATGAGTATACTATACACCTTTTAAGGGTCTCAGGAGGATAAAATAACTTTCATGAAGTGTCTAGTGGATGTTTTTAAATAGTGGCCAATGTTATTGTTGAGATGCTGCCACTGCCGCTACCTGATTTCAACGTCTCTTTCTGCCTTTTCAATCCTCTTTCCTCTTCTGCTATACTCAAGGAACTACAAAATATCTGCCCTTTCCTTTCCCTTAAAAATATGCCCATCTCTTTTCTCTTTAATTTCTTTAGCTTGGGCTGAATTCAGTGGCTCATGCTTGTAATCCCAGCACTTTGGAGACCCAGGCAGGTGGATCACAAGGTCAGGAGTTCAAGACTAGCCTGGCCAAGATGGTAAAACCCTGTCTCTATGGAAAAAAAAAAAAAATTAGCCAGGCGTGGTGGCGTGCACCTGTAATCCCAGCTGCTTGGGAGGCTGAGGCAGATAATTGCTTGAACCTGGGAGGCGGAGGTTGCAGTGAGCCAAGATCATGCCACTGTACTCCAGCCTGGGTGACAGAGCAAAACTCTGTCTCAAAAAAAAAAAATTTATTTAGCTTGGGCACAATGAAACCACTACAGCCACGGTAACTGCAGCTTGAGGCCCACCAAGGGGGTGAGATATACTTAAGATGTTTCGCTTCCACCACAGGCTTCATGCACTCTCTGCCCCCATAGGTTAGAGTGGAAGAATGGCAAGGGGCCAAGGGGACAAGTTTCTTTTCCCCCAGAAGGGAAACACACTGCATTGTGGGGATGCGGTCTGGAAAGTTCTCCACCCAAACAATGGCTGCCTCCAGAAGACTATACATTAAAACAAAAACCTGGCCGGGCGCTGTGGCTCACACCTGTAATCCCAGCACTTTGGGAGGCCAAGGCGGGTGGATCACGAGGTCAGGAGTTCAAGACCAGTGTGGCCAATGAGATGAAACCCTGTCTCTATTGAAAATACAAAAATGAGCTGGGCTGGGCGTGGTGGCGTGTGCCTGTAGTCCCAGCTGCTCGGGAGGCTGAGGCAGGAGAATCACTTGAACCAGAAGGCTGAGGTTGCAGTGAGCTGAGATCACACCACCACACTCTAGCCTGGGCAACAGAGCAAGACTCTGTCTCAAAAACAACAACAACAAAACGAAAACACATCCATATTGGTAGAAACAAAGGAGACTAGTGGAATGAGGCTTAAGCAAACACTCACCCCTGAAAAGTGTCCTCCCTTTTCAGACTGTGCCTCTCAGCCAAGCAGGATGGTATTCGACTGACCTGGGGAGTGGGTGAGTCAGCTTCATGCTGGGGCAGTCCAGGCAGAACTGAGGTGAGCCATCCCGGGCTGGCGCTAGAGCCTAATTCGGATCATCATTTAGCAAATACGCTGCCTCCCCCA
This sequence comes from Cacajao melanocephalus, assembly GCA_963573385.1. Taxonomy (NCBI): domain Eukaryota; kingdom Metazoa; phylum Chordata; class Mammalia; order Primates; family Pitheciidae; genus Cacajao; species Cacajao melanocephalus. The sequence continues at coordinate 79,006 of CAUYLG010067406.1, forward strand.
CGCCCTCTGCTGCAGAGCCTCCTACGTCTCTGGCCTTCAGGGGGTCTGAGAGAGAGAGATAGAGAAGAGGGAATGCATGAGTAGGAATGCAATAAGCAGCTGAAGATGAGACACTCCATAATAGAGGAAATTGTTCATGTTCAGAGCAATTTTGTCAAAACTGAACAATTCTCTTTAAATAGCGAGCTTGAGGATGTACAAATAGCACTCACGAAATCAGTTCTGAGTGACTTCAGAGACTCGGCCCTCTCCTAAAGTCTCAATTTGTCTTATCTGTGGGCTCATAAATTTCCATCTCTATTAGAGGATCATCCAGTGTGGAGAATGTTAACTGTAATGTGTCCCCATAAAAAGACTCAGGAAAAATCACTGCTAACTCACCCCTGCTCTTCAGGAGCCCTCAACATTCACTCTTTGCCTTCAGAAAAATAAATAAGTTAAAAGTTGCCTCCAGAGAGGAGTTCTTGTAGCTGTTAACCAGTTCTCTTGGGGCATATGGAACATTTTATTCTTGAAAGAAATCTGAGGTGCAAGCATCATTCCAAATTCATCTTGTGATGGAGACAGAAAGGGTTTATCAGGGCGTTGTTCCTTTGCTTCATGCCTCAAGAGAGCCTGCTCTCCAAGAAGCCCCTGGTGGCCACAGACAAGAGTGGGGCCCGAATAGCATTGTTGAGAGCCCTGTGAGCCCAGGGCCACAGGCAAGAGCTGACCCAGCAGGAGCGGTGAGGCCCGCCAAGGCAGTCCTAGATACCCCGAAAGAATAAGAGTGTGGGAAATTGAGTCAGGCAACCCTTCTTTCCTTTCCTCCTTCTCCTCTTGAATTCCATTTAAAATCATTCTAGTTATTTATTTATTTAGAGACAGAGTCTTGCTCTGTTGCCTGGGCTAGAGTGTAGTGGCGCGATCTCGGCTCACTGCAACCTCTGCCTCCTGGGTTCAAGCAATTCTCCTGCCTTAGCTTCCTGAGTAGCTGGGATTACAGGTGCCTGCCACCACGCCTGGCTAATTTTTGTATTTTTAGTAGAGACAGGGTTTCACCATGGACAGCCTGGTCTTGAACTCCTGACCTCATAATCCACCTGCCTCGGTCTCCCAAAGTGCTGGGATTACAGGTGTGAGCCACCACACCTGGCTCGTTCTAGTTATTAATGGACCTGTCACAGAGCATTTACACAGGAAGTACACGCATAAAGACTGGAGTAGTTACTTGACGACCCTTAAGTGGGATAAGGTATGTTAAAAGAAAAACTTTCAACAAATTAACAGAGTTTAATTAAGCAAAGAATGATTTGTAGATTGGACGGCCCCCGCAACCAGAAGAGCTTCAGAGCAGCTCAGGTTTGCCACATGGTTGGATCACAGTTAAAGAAAGTAACATACAGAAAAGGGAAGTGAGGACAGAAACAGCCGGATTTGTTGCAGCTCCACATTTGCCTTATTGGAACACGGTGTGAGTGATTGACCACCTGTGATTGGCTGAAATGTAGCTGCAGTAACTGCCTCAGACTTGGCTACTTGTTACAAGAGTGAGTCCCAGTCTGTTTACCAATCCAGTTAGGTTACAATTCACTCTGTACAGAGAAACTTTTAGGCCGACTTTAAAATATGTAAGGAAGCAGCACTGGGCTAAACTTAATTTAATGGGTAGCAGGGGGCGGAGGTTGCAGTGAGCCAAGATCACACCATTGCATTCCAGTTTGGGCAACAGAGAGAGACACTCTCTCTCAAAAAAATAAATAAATAAATAAGAATTTAATGGGTAAATCAATATGAAACAATGGCCAAATACATCATGTGAAGTGAGCCCTTTTCAGTAGGAAGAATTTGAAACATTTTTGTAAAAACATATTTGATGTGTATTTACATATATTTGTATGCATCAAGAATAAATTACAAATGGCTTCCTATTCCTTCTAGGAGGTAGTAGCCCTACCTCCTATTACTTCTAGGAGGTAGGGCTGCGGGTGGGAGGGAGAAGAATGCAGGACTCTTATTTTTGAACTTATACGTTTCTGGATGAATTTATTTCTTTGAGATAGAGTCTCACTCTGTTGCCCAGGCTGGAGTGCAGTGGCATGATCTCGGCTCACTGCAACCTCCCCCTCCCAGATTCAAGTGATTTTCCTGCCTTAACCTCCTAAGTAGCTGGGATTATTGGTGCCTGCCACCATGCCCAGCTAATTTTTTTGCCTTTTTATTTACTCTTGCATTTACTTTTCATTTTTAGTAGAGATGGGGTTTCACCATGTTGGCCAAGCTGGTCTCGAACTTCTGACCTCAGGTGATCCACCTCCCTCAGCCTCCCAAAGAATTGGGATTACAGGTGTGAGCCACCATGCCCTGCCTTAGATGTAGTTTTACATCAAATTTATAATATTGAAAAGAAGGCACTGCAGAGCAGTAGGTGGAAGGACCATCTTTTCCATAAGTGGTGCTGAGCTAACTGCATATCCATACAGAAAAAATTAACCTTGACCTTACCTTGTCCCATTTACAAAAATAAACTGCAGGTGGATTGTAGATCTATACATGAAAGGCAAAACATTAAAGCTTCTACAACATACTATTTTCATAACCTTGGGGTCATGGTTACATGAGTGTTTATTTTAAAATATTTTGCTAAGCTGTAAATTGTTTTATGAACTTTTCTGTATATTCTATTTTACCCCCAAAAGGAGGGCTTAAAAAAAGAGAAAAAGAGTCTCAAAATCTGTTGAATAGCGGGTGGGAGAGAAATGTATGCAGAGGATCTTGCAAAATATAATAACTGCTGACTGACATAATGCCTAAAAGACTGTGACTCACAGGCTTCTTAATGCTTTCTGCTATGGCCAGGAATTCATTTCCTTCACTGAGACCCCACAGGAAACCACAAAACAAAAACAAAACACAAGTATAAGAGACTCCTCTGATTAACCCTCTTTAAACTTCCAAGCCACTTTTTATGTTGATAATTCTGCTTGGTGAGAAGTGGGAGGATGGAGTAAATATAAGGTTGGACTTCATTCTCTCCCCTTTGCAAAAAAGAGGATAGAACGTCAAAAAGCACTGAGTTCCTAATAGACAAGAATGAACAGATAAGGCAACACCTCAGAGCCAGTGGTGTGGGGATGACACCTCCTGCTGAATTTCTCAGCTCTTCCACTGATCTAGAAAAAGGCTCCTCTGAAGCCCAGAAGGAAAAAGACATGATTAATTCAAGCACAAGTGGATCAAGACTAACAGGATCCTTTGCTGCCTCTTACAGGCTTCCTTAATGCCAGCCCTAGAGGCAGAAATCAGCCAGGATCAGTCAGGAAACAAGTTACCACTTAGTGACCCTGGTGAGGGAAGGCAGAGACCAGCTCCTTGGGCCAGAGAGAACTTCTAGTAAAATCCTGAAAGGGTGCAATTGATGGCAGGGACAGAAGTGGGAGGAGATGGGCCCAGATTTTCTTCATTTCAGTTGATGCTTCCAGAAAACACAGTTCTGGGGGTCTGGACTGTCCTGTGCAGTGAAATGAAGGAGGAAAAGGAGTTAGTGTGGAAATAAGAATACCTCTTTAAACCCAGTGGTATTCACTGTATATAAATAAGTCCAAGTGTCTTTTGCTGAATTATACAGAACTGGCTAGGTGGCTTTTTAACAAATTTCAGAGGTACATATGGGATGGTCTTACTTAAAATAGATAGGCTACATGGTACACATAAAATTTGCTTTGGAGGACCTTGGGGACATCTCAAAGAGAGTTCATTTTTCTACAGAACAGCTAAAACTGAGGTTCAACAAGAGGCCTCAGATGGAGGCTCGACAGGCCATATTTACTAAGACTACAGACGAACAGTGGTTTTAACTATCAGCACCAGGCAGGGCGTGGTGGCCTGAGCCACCTATAGTGCCTGTAATCCCAGCACTCTGGGAGGCCGAGGTGGGTGGATCACAAGGTCAGGAGTTTGAGACCAGCCTGACCAACATGATGAAACCCTGTCTCTACTAAAAATACAAAGATTAGCCAGGCGTGGTGGTGGTAATCCCAGCTACTCAGGAGGCTGACGCAGGAGAATTGCTTGAACCCGGGAGGCAGAGGTTGCAGTGAGCCGAGATCATGCCAGTGCACTGCAGCCTGGGTGACAGAGCAAACTAACAAACAAAGACGAAAGTAGTGCATTCCAGCACCTTCCTGGTCTCTGTTGCAGGGAGCCAGCTGGTGGGCTGCAGAGACTGACTTACAGCCAGGGCCAAGCCCTTCAGGAAGGGAGCCATGTACCAAACTCCCCCAACAGACCACCAAGGCACCACTGGGCCTCCTGCTGGGGAACAGCACACCTATGGGTGGGCTCTAGGGGTGGGGTGGCCTGGTTGCAGGTTCTGCTCTGCCACATTTTAGCTGGACTCGAGCAACTTGTAACATTTCTTGGCTCAGTTTCTCCATCTGCACAATCAAAATATCACTACCTTCCTCCAAGATTGCATTAAGTGTGACAATCTATGTGAAGTGCTTAGTCCAGTGCCTGGCACCTGGTAAGTACTGAATAGTGAAAACGATTTAAGTCTTAACAAGTTCACACACCAGGACACCACACCAATTAGGCATCTTTCATTGCTGCTGTGAAAATTGGGCTAACTCTAAACTCTAACGTACATCTGGCCCACTGTCTTTCTGTACGGCCAGTTAGAGCAGCAACTCCTTACTTGTTGAAATACTTTTAAAAACTCCCATTTCTGGCTGGGCACAGGGGCTAATGCTTGTAATCCCAGTACTTTGGGAGGCCAAGGTGGGTGGATCACTTGAGGTCAGGAGTTTGAGAACAGCCTGGCCAGCATGATGAAACGCTGTTTCTACTAAAAATACAAAATTAGCTGGGTGTGGTGGCAGGCGCCTGTAATCCCAGCTACTCGGGGAGGCTAAGGCAGAAGAATTGCCTGGAGGCAGAGGTTGCAGTGCACCGAGATCGTGCCACTGCATTCCAGCCTCGGCAGCAGAGCAAGACTGCCTCAAAAAAAAAAAAAAAGCAAAACCAAAAACCTCCCATTCCTGGACACACATTCTGGTTTTCTTCCTCATTTACTTCCCTGCTCAGTCATCTCTATGTTGCAGTTTGTGGGGGTCAGTCGGACTACTCTTACCCCCTCAGTGATCTCATTCAGCCCATGCTAGGCCAGAATCCACAGCTCTTGCTCTGACCTTTCTACAGTCTGAAGACGTGCACATCCAACTGCCTGCTGAACAGCTCCACTTGGATCTTGCCAGATTGTGGGGGTTTTCCAGAAACAGACACTGAGACAGAGTTTGGGGCACAAGACATCTATTAGGGATCAACACCTGTGAAAGGAAGGGGATGGAGGCCTGTTTGGTAGGGGGAGAGGTGAACTGGGATATAGGCCTGCGAGAACCTTAGACAATCCAGCAGGGAGCAGCGGGAAGGGAGCAGGAGCTCTGCAGCGAATACCGCCCATCAGAGGTGTACCACATCAGGCCAAAGCCGCCCAGCCTTTGTGCCCTGCCTTGCTCAGTCATGGATGCAAGCTGCCTTAAGAAGGGTGTGACCTCAGACAAAGTGGCTTTCTGCAGACCAAGATCAGCCCTGCAGTTGTGGCCAGGTGGAAGCCATCTGCCAACCTCACTCCCCGCAGCTGGGCAAGTCCCTCCTTGAAGGGGAGCTGGGTGGGGTGTCTTCAAGTTTGTTAGATTATCTCCCAGCCATCTCAAACTCAAGTCCACAACCAAACCCTTGATTTTACCCAGCTCCCCAACCTCCCCTTCCCACTCTTTCTTCTCTTACCACTTTGCTCAGGTAAACACCAAAGTCCCAGCCTCTCTTCCACAAATGCCCCATGGCCAATCTGTCTACACACATCCTTCCATCGCTCCCTTTGGAATACGTCCAGAACCCAACCACTTCTCATCTCCTCTGTGGTGCGACCCACACTCAGCCACACCCCAGCACCAACCCCACGGATAGCTGCAGTAGCTCCATAGCTTCCTACCTAAGCGTTCCCTCTGCCCACCTTTCCTGCTGTATTTTCTGAATATGCATCAGCGTGAAACAGTTTTAATCTTTTTATTAATTAAATAGAGACAGGGTCTCACTATGTTGGGCTTCATTATATTTTTTTAAAAATGAAAAAGGGCTGAGTGCAGTGGCTCACACTTGTAGTCCCAGCACTTTAGGAGACCCAGGGAATAAGATCACTTGAGGTCAGGAATTTGAGACCAATCTGGGCAACACAGTGAGATGCTGTGTCTCTATTTAAAAAGACATTATGAAGCAATCTGATTTATATTTAATCAGATTGCCTCATGTCTGCTCAAAGCCATTTGGTGGCTTCCATTCATACTCAGAATTAAACCCACAGATTCCTTACTGTGGCCTGTGAGCTCTGCATCACTCTGTCTCTCTTCTCAACATTATCAACTATTGCTCTTCCCCACATGGCATTCTACTCCCTTATCATTCTCTAAACTGGAGCTGCTCAACACAGGAGCCACCAGCCTCCTGTGGCTACTGAGCATGTGAAACCTGTGGCTAGTCCAAACTGAGATGCTACCTGTGTCAAATATGTTGTTTCAGACTTAGTCCAGAAAAGAGAATGTAAAAATTTTTTTTTTTTTTGAGACAGAGTTTTGCTCTGTTGCCTAGGCTGGAGTGCAGTGGCATGATCTTGGCTCACTGCAATGTAACCTCTGCCTCCCAGGTTCAAGCGATTCTCGTGCCTCAGCCTCCTGAGTATCTGGTTACAGATGCATGCCATCACACCTGGCTAATTTTTGCATTTTTAGTAGAGATGGGGGTTTCTCCATGTTGGCCAGGCTGGTCTTGAACTCCTGACCTCAAATGATCTGCTCACCTTGGCCTCCCAAAGTGTTGGGATTACAGGTATGAGCCACTGTACCCAGCCCAAGAATGTGAAATTTCTCAAAATTTTAAAATATTATTTGTAAGTTGAAATATATGGAATATATTGGGTTAAATATATTATTAATCTTTAGTCTAACTGTTCTATTAGAAAAGTTACAATCGCATGTGCAGCTTGCATTACATTGCTATTGAACCACACTGCTCTAAACCAGGGGTTGGCAAACTATGGGCAGTGGGCAACTTCCAACCCATTGTCTGTTTCTGTACAGCTGGTGAACAAGGAATGGTTTCACCATTTTTTTTAATGGCAGAAAAGAAATCAAAAGAATAATTTGTGATACATTAAAATTAATAAAATTCAAATTCTAGTGTCCATAAAGAGTTTGATTGGAAAAGAGAACTTAAAACCATCGCCTCTCCCACTGTGTAAATTCTGCAAAGCTTCATCCTTTGTCTCTTGTTGGATGAATGACTGCCAGCACCTAGGACAGTGCCTGCACAAATTAGGTGCCCTATAAATATCCGTTGAGTCACTAAATTGTAAAATTCTAGATTCTGGGGACTGTGTAGGAAGGACCTCATTATTTAGAGAACATGAATTACCCACTGTTATGACTCACTGTCTCCATCCCTAAGCCAGAAGATCGGAGGTTGAGACCCCAAGCAAGCCCACACATAATGACACAGGAATGGAAAGCTGATAGTTGGCCTGGTCTCCTGCTGAGCCTAGACACAGGCACAAGCACTGCTCTAATGGCAAGAGAAGTGCAAAAAGTTTAAAAACATAATACGTGATTTTATTTTAATTCCATTATTTTAAAATGCTTTTTATTATTTTTTTCTTTTTGCCCCTTTTACAGCGGAGAGGTAAAGCTGTCCCAGTTATCAAAAAATTCAAATCTCCTTCTCTTCCGTGTACAGGCTGTCACTGAGCTTTCATCCAGGGTGTCTCCAATGTCCTGGGAACTACTTCCAGATATTCCTGAAGCACTTCCTGGGTCAAAGGACTCTGCTGCTTCCAGGAGCTCCATATCATTTCCTTCTTCCTCAAAGGACTTCTGGAATAGGTCATAGATCTTCCGCTGTTTTGGGTCCTTCATGAGAGAAAGAAAAGAAGAGATAAAAGGAAGAACCCAGGCTCCAACACTGACTCTCCTCCACTGTGGCTGATGGGAGAATGTAACGATGAGAGACCACACATTTTATGGCATCAGGGAGGTAAACGATGGTGAATGCACATCATCTCAGCAAACCATCACTAAAGCAGCTTCATTGTTTAGTGTCTGACATCTTACTGTCTCTGCACTTATAGGGTTAGGAAAAGGAAACGGTTGTGAGTGCAACAAAGAAGCTGCTCTCGTACTATAATTTACATTGGAAATGTTTTCTCCTTTCAAACTTTCCAAATCATTATTTCAATACTGAAATAGCATCAAGGATCTCACTTCCTCAAAAGCCTTTCTCTATTGAAGGGTCATTTAAGGTATAATTCAACTTATAAATCTCTATTTTTAAATTTATTTTTATTTAAAAAAAATTTTTAAGAGATGGGATCTCACTATGTTGCCCAGGCTGGTCTCGAACAATCTGCCCACCTCAGCTTCCCAAAATGCTGGGATTACAGGTGTGAGCCACCATGTGCTCAGCCCCCTAGATTTCCAAATCTCTGTGTTCAGCCATGGCTTATATCTAATTTTCAAAGTGGTTGAAAAAACATACACACATTTAACATAAGTAGATATGTGTACCTATTCTGATTACCTTAAATTACAAATGATCAAAATACCCACCAACTGCATCTGTCCACTGATGACAATGGTACAGTGTTAAAACCATGCCCAGTGGATACAACCACAACACACGATCACTATCACCCCTCTCCTGATCTTTCCTACACCTAAATTTCCAACCCTGACCATTTTTTTAATCCAGAGGTATAATTTCCATATCTCCACTGACATCCCACAGTTTCATAAAACTAAACTTGTTTAAAATCAAATGATCTCTTGGCTGGGCACAGTGGATCATGACTGTAATCCCAGCACCGCAGAAGGCCGAGGCGGGTAGATCACCTGAGTTCGAGAGTTCGGCCAACATGGTGAAACCCCATCTCTACTAAAAATACAAAAAATGAGCCAGACATGGTAGTGTGCACCTGTAGTCCCAGCTACTTGGGAGGCTGAGGCACAAGAATCACTTGAACCCACGAGGCAGAGGTTGCAGTGAGTCATGATCACACCACTGCATTCCAGCCTGGGTGAGAGTGAGAGTCTGTCTCAAAAATAAATAAATAAATAAAAATAAGGCTGGGCACGGAGGCTCACGCCTGTAGTCCCAGCACTTTGGAAGGCTGAGGGGGGTGGATCATCTAAGCTCAGGAATTCAAGACCAGTCTGGCCAACATGGTGAAACCCCATCTCTACTAAAAATACAAAAAATCAGCCGGACATGGTGGTGTGCACCTGTAGTCCCAGCTACTTGGGAGGCTGAGGCACAAGAATCACTTCAACCTGCAAGGCAGAGGTTGCAGTGAGCCATGATCACACCACTCCACTCCAGCCTGGGCGATAGAGAGAGAGACTCTGTCTCAAAAACAATAAATAAATAAAAATAAGGCTAGGCGTGGAGGCTCATGCCTGTAATCCCAGCACTTTGGGAGGCTGAGGTGGGTGGATCATCTAAGCTCAGGAATTCAAGACCAGCCTGGGCAACACGGTGAAACCCCATCTCTACCAAAAATACAAAAAATTAGCTGGGTATGGTGGTGTGCGCCTGTAGTCCTAGCGACTCGGGAGGCTGAGATGGGGGGATCACTTGAGCCTGGGAGGCGGAGGTTGCAGTGAGCCAGAATAGTGCCACTGCACTCCAGCCTGGGTGACAGAGTGAGACCCTGTCTCAAAATTAAAAAAAAATTAATGGTCTCTCATCTCACTCCTATACTCCAAAACCAGCTTCTCTTCCCATAAGCCTATTTTGATAGTCTACCTGCATTCTCATTGTCTCCCACGTGGAAATCATCCAGGCATACTGAGTCCTCGGCTCATGCAGTTCCTTCCTCTCTCTTTCCAGGCACCATCTTGGCCTGGGCCACAGCCCTTGGTACTGCATGAATCTGCAACAGCTCAACTGCACTTCCTGACTCAGGCTGCTTCTCATTCAAACAGCCCACAGATCTTTGCTGGCTGACTTTCCCCACAGGCTCTCCTTTAAAGATTCTTTTTTTGTCATGTCTTTGGGCTCCCCTGTGCCTACGTCATCAATTCTAAAGTTGCTTTCCTGGCTTTTCAGGCCTTTATATAATTAGGTCTCAACCCACCTGGCCACTGTTCCTCACTATTCCTTAACCAAATCCCTCCACATAGGTGGAGTTCGCTGTAAATTGATCATGACAACCTGTCACGTAAAAACTCCAGATTATTCAATTAACCTGCACCCAAAATCTCCTAGCCTTTCAGGATCCCAGCCTTGCAGAGAGGGAAATGATATTAAAGATCATCAAGGCTGATCCCCAAATAACCCACATGTCCTCCTACAGGATGCCCTCATTGGCCTCTTTCTGAATGACTACAATGTCAAGGAAATGCTGCCTGGCAAGGCAGCCTATTCCAAGTAGAAAAAGCTGCTAATGTGCATTTGATTATGATGATGGCAACACTGTATGCTAACTTGGGGCATGCATAATTAATTGGAAGCGAGTTCCAAGATCCGATTAATATTTCATTTCCCCTCTCAGACGGAAGGCTATCTCAGTGAGATATAATCTCTTCTGCCTTTTTCTCATATATTGGAAGCAACATTTTCTTTTTCTAGTAGTTGATAGAATTTTCAGCCCCATCTTAATTAAAAAATAAACTGATAGTTATTAATCAAAATGAATATTGATAAAACTCATTTTTATATTACTTTGTATGTATATTTTAGGTAGAAATTCATAACTAATTTAGAGTAAGAAAAAGGCAAGGAGGAATAAATGAGTTCAAGTGAGAATCCTTTAAAATAGGCTCTTGCTTTTCTTTTTTGAGACAAGGTCTAGCTCTGTTGCCTGGGCCGAAATGCAGTGGCATGATCTTGGCTCACTGCAACCTCTGCCTCCCAGGTTCAGGCAATCCTCCTGCCTCAGCCTCCTGAGACGCTAAGAATATAGGCATGTGCCACCATGCCAGCTAAGTTTTGTATTTTTTGTAGAGATGGGGGTTTCACCATGTTGCCCAGGCTGGTCTCAAACTCCTGGGCTCAAGCCATCTGCCTGCCTCGGCCTGGGATTAGAGGCTTCAGCCACCATGCCTGGTCAGGCTCTTTCTTTTCAAAAGGCATATAGTAACCTAGGCTCTGTTACCGTATTTACCATTGACTGAACTGGAGAGTTCTTTAAAAACCTTAAAAATAAGGTTGTTTTAAAATTGGCTTATTAACTATTTATGTCTGAAAGGATAATTTACAGTCTGCATTTAAAAATACGATCTGAGTCTTATTTATCCCAATATTTAGCAAATAAATGTAAGTGAGTGAGCAGATCTACAGAGTCATAAGTCTTGGTGTCAACGATAAGATTTAACTCAACTTCTTATTTATTAATTTTTTTTTTTTGAAGAGACAGGGTCTTGCTCTGTTGCTCAGTCTGGAGTACAGTGGCCATCCTGGCTGACTACAGCCTTGACCTCCTCGGCTCAAGTCATCCTCGCCTTGGCCTACCGAGTAGCTGGGACTACAGGTTTGCACCACCAAACTTGGCCTAACTCAACTTCTGATGGTGATTTCACAGGAAGGAGAAGGTGCTTCACTTTCCTGATAAGCTACCACAAGGCCACCTTTCTGCATGAGGCTAAGACCTGGTTCAACTTCCCCTGGCAGAAACAATTCAACCATGAGCTGTGCTCCAGGAGGCCATACTCCTAGTTTTCACTTCTGGCCAGCAATCCGAGCTAGTGAAGGAAAACAAGCCTTTGGAAGGCTCTGGGTCTCTTGCTCCCTCCATTGTGTTTCACTGAAATGGGGGAGGAAGAGGCTGTGGCAGCCACTGGGCTGAAGCCCTGGGGCAGGGCAGGCATGGCGGGCCCAGGGCTGTCCTGTTCAGAGGCAACAGCCTTCCCCTCAGCACCTTTGTCAAGACCTTCCCGGTCACAGAGGGATGTTCAGCATCCTCTTACACTCCTCTACAACAAGGGGCTGGGGTCACAGGAGGAATGCAGGGCCGAGTCAGGAAGCCTTCTCCCCTGGGCTGGCTTCACATGCCCTGTGACTTTGTGCAAGCCTACTGCACGGTCATGTCTCAGTTTACCCCTCTAGAAAGTGGAGAGACACTGAGAATAAAACAAAATGACAGACGGGAATATATGTTATATGATGCCAATACCCTATTTGAAACACTCCCCATTCTGTGCTGAGGACGCACTCCTGTGGCAGCCCTCTGTGTGGTATTGCTATGTAGTTTTGAAACAATTCAACATTTGCCATGGGGAGTTTTGTCAGTTTCTAATGGCCTGATGGAAGAGGCAGCATTCGGAACCTGTGCGGGGATGTCAGAAGCTGTAGGAGCTAATGCCATCACTTCCCCATAAAGGGATGCACGCATGGGTTGAACTGAGAATGACTGCAGGCCATTGTTTTCAGCTCCTGGGCTGTGGGAGGCCCCTAGGAGTGATTCACATCCTCCTACTCAAGACCCAAAGACTTCGCAGACAGCTTAATGCCTCCCTCTGCTCCAGGGGCGAAGAGCCATGTGCTGGCATTACCTTGTAGAGGTAATCAGTGGCTTCTGTCATTTCTGAAAAATTGGTCTCAGAAAGCCCGGCTTCCCCCAGAACTTTAATCTTCTCTTGAATCAGGGGCCTGTTGGGGAGAAATGAGCTGCAGTGAATACAACCTTTACAGAACCACCAGACTGATGAAAATGAGGCCACCCTCCTTGTTCTTATGGGACCATGGCTTGTTTACAGTTTCACATCTTTGCCTCTCTCAAGGCACAAACACCCATCTTGAAATATTTTCCCTCTCTCATTTGTAAAACCTCCAATTTAGGGCTAAGACTATCATCAGGTCCAATATTCTTTCTAATGGAAGATGTGTAGGAAATAAATGCTGCCTCATTACAACACCATTTTGAATCTGGTGGTGTTATGAGCTGCCCAATTAACAAATCCACTGAACAGAGGGAAGCAGGAGTGACCCACACACATTGCACAGGGAAGACTCCTTAGCCATAAGGCTGGAAACAGAGACAGGCAGTGGAAACTAATGAGATAATCAAGACATTTAATATCAGGAAGGGGAGATGAGGGGAAGAAGCTTTTTGAGATTTTTCACTTAGGTAATAGACAGAAATCCCCAGGGCTGAAAATCTTACTCCAGTTCTGCTAACGAAATACACTACCTGGTCTAGGGTATGCCACTTTCTCCCTGTGATCCGCCAGCAGCAATGTAAGATATGCCCACCAGATAAACACACATCTTAAAATGTAAAAGACGACTGTCACCCTGTCCCAACAAATGCCTTCACGGCTGGGAACAGAGTGTTTTACAAATTAAATTCTATCTACATTTTGTCACAATTGGTACCTCTCCCTGCCTCAGAGCAGCAGGAAAGGAGGCACAACCCCTTATTCCTAGAAGATTCCTCATGCACCCTGTAAGCCACCAGTGAATGCTAGTGAGGGAGGCTAAATATGGTCATGATGAAAGCAGGAGGGCATTATGAGTCCATTTTCTACAGATCCTTTAAGACCTTACTTAGCAAAAGCAGAAGCACTTTGGGAGCAAAGTAAACATATCATCAGTTTCCGCCCTCACTCAACTCCAACTGCCAGGCCACCCAGCCAAGCCATACCAAAGGTAGTCATCAGCTGTGCCCTTCGCCACAAGGTAGTGAATGCCCACAGAGCTGGTCTGTCCAATGCGATGCACGCGGTCCTCAGCCTGGATCAGCACCTGTGTGTCCAGGAATCGAGACAGCCAGGTGAAGGCCTTAAGCAGTCCCACCCATCATAGCAGGTACACTCTCCACCCCGTTTTCAGCCCCACACCACCCTCCCCGCTCAAAGCACTTCACTGCCTCAGACCTAGAAATAACCTGCACTTCACTATCTCAGACCTACCAACGACCGCCATTTTAACAAAAGAGAGAACCCAAAACAGCCCTGCTTGGGGAAGTGGAATCTGAAGCAGAAGATCTGCGGGCGGCCGTTCAGTGTTGGGCACTGAGCTAGGTGCTGCGAATGAAGAAGCACAGGCTCTGCAATCAGGCTGCATGGGATGGGATGGGGATGGAGGCCTGCACACTTCCATTGCTATGTGAAATACAAAGTTACTGGGCCGAGCTCAGCGGCTCATGCCTGTAATCCCAGCACTTTGGGAGGCTGAATTGGGCAGATCATGAGGTCAGGAGTTCGAGACCAGCCTGGCCAATATGGGTGAAACCCCACCTCAACTAAAAATTCAAAAATTAGTTGGGCATGGTGGTTGCACGCCTGTCGTCCCAGTTATTTGGGAGGCTGAGGTAGAAGAATCACTTGAACCCAGGAGGGGGAGGTTGCAGTGAGCCGAGATCGCACCATTGCACTCCAGCCAGGGTGACAGAATGAAACTAAATCTCAAACAAAAAGAAAAGAAAAAAGAAAAAAAAGTTATCTTCTAAATAAACAAAAACATTACACACAAGGGAAAGGCTATCCATGATTTGGGTGTAGGGTGGTGGTTTAATATAGTGGTAAGCCGTATAATAAATAAAGGCTGGGTGCGTTGGCTCATGCCTATAATCCCAGCATTTTGGGAGGCTGAGGCAGGCAGATTGCTTGAGCCCAGGAGTTCTAGATCAGCTTGGGCAACATGACGAAACCCCATCTCTACAAAAAATACAAAAATTAGTCAGGCATGGAGGTGTGCACCTGTAGTCCCCTGCTACTCAGAAGGCTGAGGTGGGAGGATCACCTGAGCTCAGGAAATCAAGGCTGTAGTGAGCCCCTAAGTCCCTGCAGTCCAGCCTGGGTGACAGAGCAAGACCCTGTCTCAAAAAAACAAAAGAAAGGTAAAAAAGCTACCTAATATCAAGAGCATTATTTCTATTATAAAATGGCATCATCCTCGAGGTGTACCCATTATTAATGGAGTCCCTCATGTGTAGCCAACAAAAGCCACAATATATCAAAGGGGATATAACTTCTTTCTGGATATTACCAGAAAAATTTATCAGTTCAAACAGATGTCTTATCTCTGCCCTCAGTTGGTGAGGTGAAGCCAATGGTGGTGTCCAGGGAACCCCCACTACTGTCACTCTGCGTGAGGCCCCATTGCTAAAGCAGCTCACAATGATGTCTACTAAAGGGGGTACAGGCTGGAATGCCATAGGCCTGGGCTGCAACCTGGTGCCACCACATGTCACACTTCAGTTATGGAGGTGCGGTCCTGGCTCACCCCTTGAGCTCTCAGTGTCCCAACTTCCTCCTGTGAGACATGAGGTCTAAGATTCCTTCTAGCCCTGGAAGATCTCAACCTTCCCATTGATAAAATGGAGTTGATCATCCTACAGGTTGCTGTGAAAATCTAGAAACTAGCCAATCACCTGGCCTGTAATCCCAGCACTTTGGGAGGCCAAGGCAGGCGGATCACTTGAGGTCAGGAGTTTGAGACCAGCCTGGTCAATATGTTGAAACCCCATCTCTACTAAAAATACAAAAGTTAGCCAGGCGTGGTGGTGCATGCCTGTAATCCCAACTACTCGAGAGGCTGAGGCAGGAGAATTGCTTGAACCCAGGAGGCGGAGGTTGCGGTGAGCTGAGATCACACCAGTGGACTCCAAGCCTGGGTGACAAGAGACTCTGTCTCAAAAAAAGAAGAAACTAGCCAATCAACATAGAAGTGCTTAAAAAAAGTGAAAACTGACTTGCGGGAAGTGTAATGAATGGGTAAAAAGGAAACCACACTTTCCGATAACGACACTCGCTGCTTCCTGCCCATAGCCATGAGCATGCCTGGGGGGATCCAAGTCTTCTGCGTCTCTTACCCCTGGGTTCCAAAACAGCTCAGCAAACACCACCAGGTCAGCAGAGGAGAAGGTGAGGCCCATATTGGCGGCGGTGATGGACAGCACAGCCACGGCATGGCTCTGCGACAGTTGGAACTGCTGGCACAGGTCCTCGCGCTCAGCTGAGGAGGTGGAGCCATCGATGCGGATGTGGAGCACGTGCTGTAGGAACAAGGGACAGAAGCGAGGTGAGCAACAGCCCCGGGGGCCTCTGAGCAAACCACCCCCAGCCACAGCTCAAGCATGGAACCAGCTGCCAGTTCAGCAGAGGCCTCTGCCTTCAGAGCTTTTTTTCTTATCCTTTCTTTTCAAATTGAAATTTGTATTGAGATGATTGTTTATACTTACATGCCCCTGTAAGAAATAATAGAGATCCCTCTCAGGCCTTTGGCCAGTTTCCCGCAATGGTGACATTCTATAAAAACTACAGTATAATACCACAGCCAGGATGCTGACTTCTATACAATCCACTGAGCTTCAGATTTCTTGTTTTACTTGTATGCTTGTGTTCTACACAATTTTATCACCTGTGTAGGTTTTCATATATTCACCTCCAATGTCAAGACACTGAACAATTCCAACATTGCAAGGATCCTTTTACCTCCCTCCCCTTTCCACAGTTCTTAGCTCCTGATAGCCACTAATTTGTCCTGCATTTCTAAAAAATTTTTTTTATTTTTCCTTTTTAAAATGAAGTTTCACTCTTGTTGCCCAGGCTGCAGTGCAATGGCATGATCTCGGCTCACTGCAACCTCCGCCCCCAACTCTGTCCCGGTTCAAGCGATTCTCCTGCCTTACCCTCCCAGCTAGCTGGGATTACAGGCGCATACCACCACACCTGGCTAATTTTTGTTTTTTCAGTAGAGATGGGGTTCTGCCATGTTGGCCAGGCTGGTCTCGAACTCCTGATTTCAGGTGATCCACCTCACTCAGCCTCTCAAAGTGCTGGGATTACAGGCATGAGCCACCACATCCAGCCAATTTTTTTTTCCAAGAATGCTGTATAGGCCGGACACGGTGGCTCACGTCTATGACCTCAGTACTTTGGGAGGCCAAGGTGGGTGGATCACCTGAGGTAAGGAGTTCAAGACCAGCCTGGCCAACATGGTGAAACCCTGTCTCTAATAAAAATACAAAAATTAGCTGGGCATGGTAGCAGACGCCTGTAATCCCAGCTACTCGGGATGCTGAGGCAGGAGAATCACTTGAACCCGGGAGGCAGAAGTTGCCGTGAGCCAAGATCCCACCACCGCACTCCAGCTTGGGCGACAAACCGAGACTCCATCTCAAAAAAATAAATAAAATAAAATGCTATATAAATGTTATATAAATTGCACAGCATATAACCTTTTGGAATGGGCTTTTGCATTCAGCACTCTCTGGAGATTCAACCAAGTTGATACCTGTATTAATAATTTTCTCCTTTTTATTGCTGAGAAGTAGCCCATGGTGTGAATGTACCATAGTTTCACCATCCATCTGTTGAAGGACATCTGAGTTGATACCAATTTGTGGCTACTACAAATAAAGCTGCTATGAACATTTGTGTACAAGTTTTTCTGTTAACCTAAGTCTTCATTTCCCAGAGGAAAATGCTCACAAGTCAACTGTTGCATTGTATTGTAACTGCAGGTTTAGTTTAGCTATCTTCTTTTAAATGGCATTTATTTATTCTTACTAATAATAAACATGCTAAGGAAAATAGAAAAATTTAGTAATCTAACCAATCTACTTTTTCCTGTCTTTTTTTTTTGATGTGTATGGTATATCTTTTACATAAAAAGTTTTATATCCTGTTTTCCCCCACCAAACATAAGTAAAACTGTATTATTAAGCATTCTAAAATATCATTTTTAATGGCTCTATAATATGTCATTATGCAGTAACAGCATAATTTAACCATTCTATTTCTGCAGATTTAGGGGTCTCTCATTTTTCCTAAAAAGATGTGTTGGTAAATGTCCATCAACAGTGAACGGACGATGTACAATGGGATGTAATTTAGCACTAAAAGGAAGTGAACATCCGCAGGTCTAGATAACCAAAAAAGAAAACCAAGGAGTAAACACTAAAAGGAGTGAGACACACCACAGCGAGGATAAATCTCAAAAAGTACATCCTGAATGTCCTTTTCTCTGCATTTATATTCTGTATTTATATAAAACTCTAAAAAACTGCATACCAATCCACAGTGACAGACAGGAGACCAGTGGTTGCTTGGGGAAGGAGCGTGAGGGAAGGAGCAGGAGGGAGGGATTACAAAGGGACATGAGAAAACTCAGGGTAGTGGGGAGCAGGTGGCAGATATGTTTCCTATCTTGATTCTTATAAAATTGTACATATTATGTGCAGTTTACTGCATGTCAATCATACCTCAATAATGCTATTAAAAGGGAACGTTTTTAAGAGGATGCTAATATTTGGTGATTTTCTTAGATTGGACTACAAATCAAAGTACCATAGCAAAAAGAAAAAACTTAATTTAAGGCTCCTGATATTACTGCCAAATTGCTGTCCAACAACTAATGTATCAGCATGTCCATCTTGGTGCACTTTCATCAACAGTGAGCACCGCACATTTTTAAGACCTCTGCTGACTTGATGGGGTAAAAAAAAAATCTGTATTTTTCACTTACTTGATTACTAGTGAAATTGAGTGTTTTGTATCTTTTAATTAGCTATTGGTGTCATTTCTCTGATGAACTATCTATTCATACATGTTGCCTTTTTTTTTTTCCTACTAGGAGTTAGGAAACACTTTTACCTGTAAAAGCTATTATTTTATGTCACAGAGGTGGCTAACAGTTTCCCTATTTCCTTCTATTAATTTTCTGTTGTTTTCTAAATGTTCCTTTATTTTAAAAAGTATATTTTATTTTATTTTGAGACGAAGTCCTGCTCTGTCACCCAGGCTGGAGTGCAGTGGCACAGTCTTGGCTCACTGCAATTTCTGCCTCCGGGTTCAAGAGATTCTCTTGCCTCGACCTCCTGAGTAGCCGGGATTACAGGTGCATGCCACCACACCCAGCTAATTTTTGTATTTTTAGTTGAAAAGGGGTTTCACCATATTGGTCAGGCTGGTCTCAAACTCCTGACCTTGTGATCCGCCCACCCTGGCCTCCCCAAATGCTGGGATTACAGGTGTGAGCCACTACGCCTGGCCAGCAAAAACATCTTTTAATTTTTCTGATTATAAAAATAATACACACTCATTGCAAAAATGTAAAAAAACTAAAAAAGATGACAACTACTTAGAGATAATCATCACTAACATACGGATATGTAGTAGTCAGGCTTTTTTCCATACATGACAACTTTTTATTTTATTTTTGAGACAGAGTCTTGTCTGTCACCCAGGCTGGAGTGCAGTGGCAGGATCTTGGCTCACGACAGTCTCTGCCTCCTGGTTTCAACCAATTCTTGTGCCTCCGCCTCCCAACTAGCTGGGATTATAGGCATGCACAACCACGCCTGACTAATTTTTATATTTTTAGTGGAGATTGGGTTTTGCCATGTTGTCCAGACTGGTCTAGAATTCCTAAGCCCAGATGATTTGCCTGCCTTGGCCTCCCAAAGTGTTGGAATTATAGGTGTGAGCCACTGTACCCAGCCAACATGACAATTTTTAAAAATTATTATACATATAGCTTTTTGTCCATAGTATGGTCATCTTCCCATAGCAATAGATACTAACCAGAATCCAAGAGCTTCAATTTTGGAGCTTCCTCAGGTTCTTACAGTGTTCAATGATCTCCAAAGTTAGGAACCACTGATCAACATTATATTTTATGGCTGAATGGACTATAATTTATTTAAGAGTATATTTGTTGATAAACACTTAGATTTCTAATTATTGAATATTATAAACAGCATGCCTAATATTCTCATTTATAAATCTGACTAGTCTGATGATTTCCTTAGGATAAATTCCTAGAAGTGAGATTTGAAAACATGAGTGTACACCTTAAGTTACTGCCAAACTGCCAAAATGTAACAAATGTACAAGAGAATCATAACTTAACCACTGTGGGCCGGGTGCAGTGGCTCATGCCTGTAATCTTAGCATTTTGGGAGGCCGAGGTGGGACGATCACTTGAGGCCAAGAGTTTGAGACCAGCCTGGCCAACCCGGTGAAACATTGTCTCTACTAAAAATAAAAAGATTAGCTGGGCATGGTAGCAGGCACTTGTAACCTCAGCTACTCTGGAGGCTGAGGTGGGAGAATTGTTTGAAGCCAGGAGGCGACGGTTGCTGTGAGCTGAGATCGCACCATTGCACTCCAGCCTGGGTAATAGAGCAAAAACTTCATCTCAAAAAAAAAAATTAACCACTGTGTATATGTGTCACAGAATAAATCTATGTGTTCAGGTAATTTGAATCGATTTTTCCTTTGTAATTTCTTTGTTTTTATGCTTAGAAAGTCATTCTCCACCCAGTGATCAGTTATTGTTCATTGATATTTTCTTCTAATACTTTATGGTTTCAAGGATCTTTGATTCACCTGGAATTTAATATAGTAAACAGTGAGGTAAAGTTTCATCTACCCTCCCCAACCCCCAATTATTTAGGCAATTACCCAAACTTTGTAGAAGAAATTAAAAATGGATTTGTGACGATTCCTTGATCATGTGTTTGCTTTCTGTTTATGGTAAGGGGCTATCTATTCTATTCCACCCAACTGGCTATCTCTCTGGGGCCAGCATGGCTAAATTTTAATTGCCTTTTTTTTTTTTTTTTTAAGACGGAGTCTCACTCTGTTGCCAGGCTGGAGTGCAGTGGCGCGATCTCAGCTCACTGCAACCTCCACCTCCCAGGTTTAAGTGATTCTTCTGCCTCAGCCTCCTGAGTAGCTGGGACTACAGGCATGGGCCACGACACCCAGCTAATTTTTATATTTTTAGTAGAGACGGGGTTTCACCATGTTGGCCAGTATGATCTCAATCTCTTGACCTCGTGATCTGTCCGCCTCAGCCTCTCAAAGTACTGGAATTGCAGGCGTGAGCCACTGCACCCGGCCATTACTGGTGCTTTATAACACATTTAAATGTTTAATATCTGAAGGGACAAGTCTTCCAATATTGTTCTTCTTTTTCATATTTGCTTGGATATCTTTCCTGGTTTTCTTTTCTTTTTTTTTTTTTTGAGATGTTCTTGGGAATGACAGTATAAAGCTCCTTTTAAGAAATCCAGCTGGAGGCTGGGTGCAGTGGCTAATGCCTGTAATCCCAGCACTTTGGTAGGCCAAACCAAAAGAACTGCTTGAGCTCAGTTCTAGACCAGCCTGGGCAACATGGCAAGACCCCATCTGTACAAAAAATTAAAAAATCTGCCAGGCATGGTTGCATATTCCTGAGGTCCCAGCTACTGGGGAGGCTTAGCCAGGAGGATCACTTGAGCCTAGGAGGTTGAGGCTTCAGTGAGAAGTGTTCGTGCCACTGAACTCCAGTGTGGGAGATAGAGTGAGGCTCTGTCTCAACAACAACAACAACAACAACAACAAACAAAAAAAAGATCTAGTTGGAGTTTTTATTAGTTTTATTACTGTTTATTATTTATGAATTTTATTATTGAATTAAACCAGCTAGGCCTGGTGGCTCATGCTTGTAATCCCAGCATTTTGGGAGGCCAAAGCGGGTAGATGACTTGAGGCCAGGAGTTCGAGACCAGCCTGGCCAATGTGGTGAAACCCCATCTTTACTAAACAAATGCAAAAAAAATTAGCTGGGCGTAGTGGTGTGCACCAGTAATCTCAGCTATTTGGGAGGCTGAGGCATGAGAATCTCTAGAACCCGGGAGGCAGAGTTTGCAGTGAGCTGAGACAAAGCCACTGCACTCCAGCCTGGGTAACAGAGCAAGACCTCTTCCCCCACAAAAGAAATTTAAAATATAAAAAGATAACTGATAAAACATTAAAATCCAGAATTTATAAAGAATGTTCCTAAATCAGTAGGAAAAAAACAATCCAACAGAAAAACAGGCAAAGGATACAAACAGAATATTCACAGGAGACAGCTAAAATGGCCAATAATAAATAATAAAATGATACACATTTTACTGGTAGTCAGGGAAATGCACATTAGAGCAAGAATGAGATGATATTTCATTTTTCTGGATTGGTAGAACTAAAAGGTCTGATGATACCAGTGTTAACGGGTACACAGAACAGCAGGAACCCTTATAGGTCGTTAGTGAGATTATAAATGTGGATGACCACCTTGGAGAGCAATCTGACAACACTGAGTATAAAGATGAGCCTATTTAATAACCGTGCAAGGCCATGCTTGAATATACCTCCCCCACACAAGGCACATACACAAGGCATAAAGAAGCGCATAGATACAAACAGACATATACTATAATATTCACACAATAGCAACACTGTAAATGCAATTCTGTGTCCGTCAGCATGAGAATGGATAAACTGTGGTACAGCTATCCAATGAGATACAATCCCACAGTTACAGTGAATGAACTAAACATGTAATGTAGTATGAAGAACTCTTAAAAACAATGCTGAGCAAAAAAGTAAGTTGCAGGATAATTACACCATGCTGTCATTTATTTTAAATTTTTAAAAATATGCAAAGAGGAGACTATAAATTGCTTAAGGATACATACTCCTAGAATAAAGTATGACAACACGGAGGGCAAGAATACCCATTGCCTTCAGAATAGTGATGTTATCACTGAAGAGGATGGAAGTGGAATAGAGTTAGAATATTGAGGGGACTTAAGTATTTTATTATTAAAAAAATAAACCTTCAGACTGAATATGGTGGCTGACACCTGTAATCCCAGCACTTTGGGAGGCTGAGGGGGGCGGATCACTTGAGGCCAGGAGTTAAAGACCAGCCTGGGCAATATGGTGAAACCGCTTCTCTACTAAAAATACAAAAATTAGCCAGGTGAGGTGGTGTGCGCCTGTTGTCCTAGCTACTTGGGAGGCTGAGGCAGGAGAATCACTTGAACCTGAGAAGTGAAGGCTGCAGTGAGCCGAGACCCTGCCACTGTGCTCCAGCATGGGCAACACAGCAAGATTCTGCCTCAAAATTAAAACAAAACAACAACAACAACAACAAAACCCAAAAAAACCACTTTAAAATAAATACAGCAAAACTTTTCATTTATTAAATCTGGGTGGGAGATACATGGGTGTTTGTTGTATATTTCTCTGTACCCTTAATGTACATTCAAATATTACATAAATATGAACAATGAGGGACCATAAAAAGCAATTTCCAGTCTTAAATTTAACCAAAAATGAAAAGGAGAGGAAATGTGTTTAGTTTTCATAAACATCCTTGGAAATCCTTCTAGATCCCTTTTATTCAGTTTCAGGAGAGCCATAAAACTCTACACTAACGTCTGCACACTGAACCACGTGCAAATAATAAAGGTGCTTTCACTGTGCTGAGGAGGAATGAAAGGAAAGAAAAGAGGAAAACATTCACATAAATACTTGTCTCTATACAAAAGGACAATTTTGCTATCCCCTCTCTTGCCAACTTTATAATTATGCCGAAGAATGGAACAGCCACTGGGAGATGTTCCTAAAGCAAGACTCCTGGGCTATTTGGAGCACAGAGGAAGTTAAAATGACATGGCTGGGGAAACATTTTGACCCCACAGTGGTTCTACAAGCAAAAAGAACTCTTCTTCAGAAAGTCTTCAGCAATGCTTCCGAAGCCACCGGTCTCACTTTGCTTGGATCTGACCTAAGCCTGCTCAGAACAACTTGGGACATGGCAAAAGCAACCCATAATGAATTTCAAAGGGAGCTCACCTTTCTCTTAAGCTCTTTCGTAATTGCATCCAGAACCACCTTATGGTGTGCAAACACTAGAAACTTCTCTTTTCCACTTTCCAGTAGGTCCAAGATATATTCACTGCATTTGACAATGAGAACGAAACAGATTAAGCATATATTCCTTATGTTTGTTTGTTTTTTATTTTCACAAATACCCTGCAGGCTATATTCCTTATGTTTTATGTGTGTCTGGTACGTTATGGAAACATTGTTATTATCTGGGATCATAGAAGATGATCAACAGTTTTCACTTTAGCTCTATCATTATAATGTGTTTTAAATACAAATTAGAGTGTCCTCTGTAGATCTGAAAGCACTTAGGGAGGGGACTAAGGAATTCTTGACAGTACACAACTTTCTAGAAGCTTAATATTGACGCATACATAATACTGAAGCGATATTCCAGGAAGGATCTCTAGCTCCTCCCACTTTAGACCTCAAATGACAGGGCCAGTAATTAAGTCAATAGTAAATGAATTCTCTTCCGAGGCAGAGGACTATGGATAGAAGGATCTCCTTTGTTTGGCCTTCCTTTAATTTACTTCTCTCTTCCATCGACTGTGTTTTTTCTTAGCTTCCCACTGTTTTTTTTTTTTTTTTTTGTGACATTTCTTGCTCTGTTTCCCAGACTGGCTGGAGTGCAGTGGTGAAATCTTGGCTCACTACAACCTCCACCTCCCAGGTTCAAGCAATTCTCCTGCCTCAGCTTCCTGAGTAGCTGGGATTACAGGTGTGTATACCACCAAGCCCAGCTACTTTTTGCATTTTTAGTAGAGATGGGGTTTCACCATGTCGGCCAGGCTGGTCTCAAACTCCTGACCTCAAGTGATTAGCCGGCGTTGGTCTCCCAAAGTGCTGGGATTACAGGCATGAGCCACCGCACCCAGCAAACTTCCCACCTATCTTTAGCTTGGCCTTAAGAGAAGGTGGCTACCCTCAGGGAGCACGGGGTAGGAAATCACCAGGTTAACAGACGCTGTCTGGGTCCCCCTCTCCCCTGGTAGCTCTCTGAAGAGGGATCACAATCCCAAAGAAGAGGTAAGCCCAGTAGAGGCAAGTGAGCTCCTTTGCTGAGGCCATTCCCAGCCATGGGTGCGTCTGGGCAGGGAACAGACTCTGCCTTCCTTGAAGGACATGTCTCAGGTGAGGGAAAGGTATGTGGACTGCCCTCTAAACATCCAAGAATCATTTCAAAAACAAGACTGACCAGGGCACCAGATTTGAGCTTAATTTGTGAACTGTTAGTACTAATAGAATCTACTTTAATTATTTTGAGAGACATAAAATTTGCCACACTATAAGCAAAAAAGTTTATGGCTACAGCATCAAAAAGTCACAAGGCCACAAAATCTACTTGGCGAGCTCATAAAAACCACAGGCCCCAATTTTCCTAATGCCTCTTTCCCCCTATATCTCATACACAGCTTTGTTGTTCTATAGACTTCTACAAGTTTCTAGGCTGGAAATCTCTGCCTACCCCAATAACCTTGGCTTTTATATTAAAAGATGCCCATTAAAATGAAAAAACAAACAACAGCAAAAAAGAAAAGAAAAACAACCAGCTGAGGAAATTGGTCTTTTTAAGACATACAATCTAATTTCCACTTACTAGCTGTGTGACTCTGAGGTCCAGAGAGTCACAGATTTACTCAGTGTCTGCATTTTTTAAATGGAGCAGTGTGACTTACATGATCTCACAAAGATGCTGTCAATGTGAAATGAGTTCACAGGTGTAAAAAATGTTTGGAAACTACAAAGCACTACAGAATTTATTGTATAATAGAATTTTGGGAAAGTATGTATTAGGTATGATCAAAGTTTATTTATGAGGTGATAGAATAGACTTAAAATTTCCAAGGGAAATGGGTGGCTCCAGGTGCTGCATCTGAAGAGAGAGGCACCCAGTGGACTCTAAAATTTGTAGGTCCCGAACTGAGGGAGCAAGGGAGAAATGCACAGCCTTGCCATCTGTTACTCCGCAGCACAGGAGAAATGGGTTGGCGGAGGCCACTCAGTTGTGTTTCTGG
Source organism: Cacajao melanocephalus (assembly GCA_963573385.1). Classification (NCBI taxonomy): domain Eukaryota; kingdom Metazoa; phylum Chordata; class Mammalia; order Primates; family Pitheciidae; genus Cacajao; species Cacajao melanocephalus. The sequence goes on from CAUYLG010067406.1 coordinate 104,699, forward strand.
GAGAAAAGTTTCTAGGCCATAAAAACCACATCTGGAGTTCATTAGCTCCATAACAGGGTCAGAAATGAAAAGGGCAGTGCCCAAGAGGTGAAGGGGAGAAGCCAGCATTGGGCAGTCTTTTAAGGGGGCATTGCAGATCAAGTGGTGTGGGGAACTCTCTTGCCATGGCAGAGGGTGTGGAGAGGCAGGTGGGCCAAGTGTGAGAGTGGGGCAGGTATGTTGCTTAATCTATCCCCAGACCTCAGTCCCCACAGCCAGTCTGGCACCACTCAGCCCTACGGAATCCATTCTTATTGTAATTTCATCAACTGGACCATTATCCTGCCAGAGCTTCACATGAATGTTAAATAAAAAATTAGGCAAACTGCACGTCATTAGAATTGCCAGGTTTCTACCCCAGTGATATTTAAATAGGAGTGGGGTTTTCTTTAAGAAAGGCATATAATTGAGATTTTTGTCATGAACAATTCTAAGAAGAGAAATTATTACTTTAGCTTTAGTTTATAAGGTAGAAATAGAACTAAGCATGACAATGACCACATGCCCGTATCTTTTGAATAAACTTTGACATTTGTCTTTTTATTTAGGTCAATAATGGATGACACTTCCTGACTTTGGGGAAGACTCAAGTATCCCCATAAGGCAGCTTTTCCTTCTAATATTTTTTTTCCCTAAAGACAAATGACCACAGTTCTCCTAGAAAAACTCCTTCTTGTAGGGTTGAGGACAACCCCACCCTCCTTTTAAGGAGCAGCAGCTCCAGCCTACTTGGCTCAAGACAGGATATCTTAGGGACCTAAGAGCATGCTAGGAGTAGCCCCAGTTACCGGCCAGCTTATGCCTTGTGGGTAATTAAAGGCATGGTGCCCTAAACTTTTACATTTTTTCATTTTTTCCTTGAGACAGGGTTTCACTCTCTTGCTAGGCTGGAGTGTAGTGACACCATCTTAGCTCACTGCAGCCTCGACCACCCAGGCAATTCTCCCTCCTCAGCCTTCCAAGTAGCTGGGACCAGAGGTGCATGCCACCATGGCCAGCTAATTCTATTCATTTTTTTTTAGAGATGGGGTTGTACTATGTTGTCCAGGCTGGCCTCAAATTCCTGGACTCAAGCAATTTTCCCACCTTGACCTCCCAAAGTGCTGGGATTACAGGCATGAGCCTGGCCCCCCTAAACTTTATTCTCAGGGCAGCTATAATTCTACTCTCTGATCATCTCTTTTATTTTTTCCTTCCCCAACAAAAGCCATATTTAATAATCTCTGGTCGTTAGAGTGCAATAAAATCATTCAGGCAGACTGAAGTAATATGTTGTTTTTTTTAAAGATGAGAGAGAGAGAGAGGTCAATGCTTAGTGACCACTTACATGACAGATGGGATTTTGGCTTCAGCTGTTCTGTTGAAGAAGAGAATGAGGGCTTCTTTCTGCTGCTGTTTCTGTTGAAAGAGAAGTTAAGAATGTTAAGTGCCCCAGTCTGAGAACTCTGGGATGAGTGGATCTAATTATTGCTCCCATGTGCTTTACAAATCTTAACCACCCGTCACCAGAGACAGGAGACCCTGGTGCTGACAATGACTTCCCCTTTCACTGTGGCCAAGTCAGAGGAACTGCCTGGGTCTGGTTTTGTCCTCAGAGATGGCATTATAGCTACTTTGCCATTGTCCAAGAACTGCTGCAAGAATCTAAGAGGCAAGGAACACAAAAGCTCTTTGGAAAAGCATTTCAGGTAGGGCTTCACCGTACGCACCAAACCCATGTGACCCTCTGAAATGTGGCCTTGGGTAAGCATACCCGTTTACTACAGCCTGGTGACAACTTACATGTGACATTTCCCCAACTTGCTTTTTGCTTTCCTCTTTTCTTTTGCCACGCTGTGACTATACCTGACCTACAGAGCTTACCTCTGTCCAAGACTTATTGAATCAATTCCAATGGACTCTGACTAGTCTATTTTACTATAATTTTATTTTATCTTATTTTTTATTTTTTTTAGATGGAGTCTTACTCTGTCTCACCCAGGCTGGAGGGCAGTGGCGTGATCTTGGCTCACTGTAGACTCTGCCTCTTGGGTTCAAGCGATTCTCCTGTCTCAGCCTCCTGAGTAGCTGAACTACAGGCATGTGCCACCACGCCCAGCTAATTTTATATTTTTAGTAGAGACAGGGTTTCACCATGTTGGACAGGCTGGTCTCAAACTCCTGACCTCAGATGATCCGCCTGCCTCGGCCTCCCAAAGTGCTGGGATTACAGGCATGAGCCACCATGCCTGGCCTATTTTATTATCATTAAAACTATTATTTAGGTGTTCTTGGTCTACCTCCCACATAAGGTAATTAACTTACCAGAAGAGGAAACTGTGTTTTCTTTACAGTTTACATTTAAGTAACTCCTAATAAAGAATGCTAACACAGGAGATGCTCAAATCATTTCATAATAATGTGAGGTAACATTTACTATCACTCTGGCCTCCCAGAGATCATACTCTTGTCATCATTGGTAAGAGTGTCCCCCCAAAATTCATAATCTGAAACTTAATTTCCAGTGCAGTGGTGTTGGGAAGTGGGGCATCTGGGAGATGTTTAGGTCTTGAGGACCGAGAGCCTATTTGTTCCTTCCACCATCTTTGAAACAGACTGGGCCCTCACTAGACACTGAATCTGCTGGCCACTTGATCTTGAACTTCCCAGCCCCCAGAACCATGAGCAATATATTTGTGTTTATAGATTACGCAGTCTAAAGTATTCTGTTACAGCACAAATGGACCAAGACAGGTGGCCATCTCCTTCCACTAGCAAGCATGGTTTTACACGTGTACCCCCACCCCCTTCTTGTGTTTAAGCTCTATGAGATCTGTGTCTGACAGAACAGCTTCCCCTGGGAACAAAGACATGATTAACAGCAGTTATATCTATGGCCCGGAACTTGTCATTCTTCATTCTCAATAACTCAGGAAAGCAACCACAGCCAGAATGTACCTAAAACAAATGACCATAGATGGAGGAAAGGGCTGTCTGGTTAAAACAGCTTCTTGGCTTTGGGGTTGTTTTTATCACTTTTGAGACAGGGTTTTGCTCTGTCACCCAGGCTGGACTTGATCATGGCTCACTGTAGCCTTAGCCTCTTGGGCTCAAGCGATCCTCCCACCTCAGCCTCCCAAGTAACTGGGACTACAGATATGCACCAGCACACCCAGCTATTTTTTTATTTTTAATTTTTTTGTAGAGACAAGATCTATGTTTTCCAGGTTGGTCTCAAATTCTTGGGCTCAAGTAATCCTGCCACCTCGGCCTCTTACAGTGCTGGGATTATAGGGAAGAGCCACCGCACCTGGCCAGCTTCTTAGCTTTGAATGGTGTCTTTCCACCATTTTCCTGTCTAGGACTTTACAGGAAAGAAGAAAGATGCTGAGGAACCACAGGAAGCTGTGGGGTCACTGATTAGACTGTAGATCCCATTCATATCCTACATGTGTCTTGGCAGTGACAGCCACCTACCCTCCTATTTTGTAGTAGGCTCTGGACACATACACAACTGTTCACCTGTGGCTAGTGAGCTCAGACTTCATGAAATCCATTCATGGACCTCTAAGGGTCCCCAGCAGCAGGCGAGGCCCTCTAACCCAATGCTGTTTCCAGTAGCCAAAGGGGCAGAGCAGGCTTACACATGGTGACCTCACTCACAGTGTGTGCACCTCCATCAGACGACACCCCAGTCAGCCCCTGTCTACAGTTTCACTCCTGTGTCCTTCAGAGATGGCCTACCCCTCCCACCCATACTCACTCATGCCACACTCCCTAATAAGAAAGAAAGAGGGCAAAACAAACAGATGGAAAAATGGTGAGAAGCACTTTCAGGAAGCTTGCCCCAAGATTTAGCACCTAGAGTTGATGAGAGTGTGAAGAAACAAACACTTTTATTACACATGACTGGTGGGATCGTACATTGGGCTAGGCCTTTTGGGGATGATGTAGCAAAATGTACGAACCTCCTTTAAAATATGCCAAAACAAAGAGAGATCCAAGATGGCCGATTAACAACAGCTCAGGATTGTAGCTCCCAGTGAAAGCACAGAGAGCGAGTGGACGCCGCACTTTCAGATGAATTTTTGTTGCCTACAGACCGGGAGATTCCCAGCAGAGGAGCCACACGGGTCGCCAGCGCGACTTTTTTGGCCTGCGTGGCTGTTTTGCAGGCGCCCCCGCATGGCGCTTCTTGGGGCAGGGTGCCCTTTGAGTCAGGCTCCCCTTTGAGTCGGGCTCGGCTGGTCCCATCCCCACAAGGAGAACAGCAATTGGAAGCGCTGAGGACTGAGAGTTTCACAGCAAGCACAGCCGAACCAGGAAGGTCCAGCTCTGTGGGGAAGGGGCATCCACCAAAGGAAAACTAAGAAACAGAAAAAACTTCATCACTGGGTGGAGAGAGATCCAAGATGGCCGATTAGCAACAGCTCAGGATTGTAGCTCCCAGTGAAAGCGCAGAGAGCTAGTGGACACCGCAATTTCAGACGAATTTCTGTTGCCCACAAACTGGGAGCTACCCAGCAGAGGAGCCACACGGGTCGCCAGCGTGACTCTTTTGGCTGGCGCGGCACTTCTCAGTGCGGAGTATACGCGACTGGGTGCCCTTTGAATCGGGCTTGGCTGGTCCCATCTCCACAAGGAGAACAGCAATTGGAAGCACTAAGGACTGAGAGTTTCACAGTAAGCACAGCTGAACCCGGGAAGGCCTTGCTCTGTGGGGAAAGGGTGTCCGCTGAAGGAAAACTAAGAAACAGAAAAAACTTCATCACCAACAAGCCGGACGTCCACTCAGAACCAATCTGAAAGTCGGCAATTACAAAGATGACAGGTGGATAAATCCACAAAAATGGGAAGAAACCAGTGCAAAAAGGCTGAGAACACCTGAAAGCAGAATGCCTCTCCTCCTACAGGGGATCCCAGCTCCTCATCAGCAAGAGAACAAGGCCTGATGGAGAATGAGTGCAATGAACTGACAGAATCAGGCTTCAGAAGGTGGATAATAAGAAACTTCTATGAGCTAAAAGAACATGTACTAACCCAATGCAAAGAAAACTAAGAACCTTGAAAGAAGATTTAACGAAATGCTAACGAGAATGGATAACTTAGAGAGGAATATAAATGAACTGATGGAGCTGAAAAACATGAGAACTTCACGAAGCATGCACAAGTTTCAACAGCCGAATTGACTAAGCAGAAGAAAGGATATCAGAGGTCGAAGATCAACTCAATGAAATAAAATGAGAAGGCAAGATTAGAGAAAAAAGGGCAAAAAGGAATGAACAAAGTCTCCAAGAAATATGGGACTATGTGAAAAGACCTAATCTACGTTTGATAGGTGTACCTGAATGTGACGAAGAGAATGAATCCAAGCTGGAAAATACTCTTCAGGATATTATCCAGGAAAACTT